>JASANB010005638.1:0-186928 GCA_030248155.1 Sabatieria punctata
CTCAGTGGCTAGGCTATGAAGCGAAAAGCTTCAAAATTGAACAAAATCAAAGAAAGGCAACATATTAAAAAAAGTGTCAAAGCCAATTGTCCTTTGATTTTTGATCATCAACAGAATCACTCTGTTGCTTCTTTCGCTTTCTAGCACCTCATATTCCAAGTTTCCGTTGAACACACAAGCACCTTATCTAAACTAAAAAGTAACCATGTGGGTAATACCTCTTAGACCTTGAAATTTTTTCCGATGAATAACCACTTTGGGGACATGCAATCACGAAAATTTGGGCAAAATGCCTGCACTATGATCCACACTCAAAGCATTGAGCTACAAACAGGGTAATCACACTTACCAGTGAATGTTTTTACATTCACTTAACATTTCAAAGTGGTGTTGCTCTCCAATCACGCCGTTTCACAAATAACTTTATTCAGGATTGAACTTTCCCCTTTCAATTCATGTATAGATAGCACGATAATAAATAAGCGTCCCACGCTAAACATAAAGATAAAAGAGCTCCATAATATTTTGTCAATAAGCTAGCAGCAAAGCGGAAAAGAAGGGTAATAATGAAGTGGTGGGCAGGGAGCGGTTTGAAAAATCGAAAACTTTATTTTTTCTTACTGTAAGTTGGAACCGAAACGGAAAATTTGGGAGGTAAGTGAAGAAACTCTAGGGAAACGTGCCGAATTTTATCTTAGCTACAGGGCGACGAGCAAAAGAATAGAAAGGAAGAATTAAGGAGTTTTTACGGCGAGTTGAAGAAATAAAGTCGACAATTCCGCAGTCATTTCCTCAGCGCACAGACTGAAAAAATGGCCGTGATTGACGTGTGACTGGCCCAATCACTTTTTGCACTTTCATTTTCCAATATGCACAATTTCCTCTATAGCTAACAAACAGCCGCACGCAAAGCGTGATTGTGGGGAAACATGTGCACAATTACGCTCTGAAAAAGCGTGATTCTATGTGGGGTACTACTCCAAATGGAGTAACTTCTGCCTGAGTAAGGGATACAGTTTTTATTATCTTTCCATTGCTTTGCAAACCACACTACAAACATATTGGTCGATAATTACTGAGAGCAGCGCGTGAGCCTTTTTTTTTTTATTTTAACTCTTTAACTTTTTTACTTTATTTTTAATTTTATGTATTTTAACCAATCATATGTAGTCTTCTTGGTAGCCAGAGTGAGCAAAAAATAGCAGCGAAGGAATTCTGTCTGGGTTCATGGACATACCGAGAACGTTTGGTAAGAAACTAAGGGGTTACTGGAAGCAAGTAGCTGGTGTCCCAGAGCAGCCAAGGTGGCAGGAGGTTCCTCCTGCCTTCCTACGTCTTCCTGTGTCGTGGTTCGGTCCTCTTCGGTTTTCACTGGACAGCGCTCGTAGTTGCCGTGCGAACACCGGCAAATCCCATCCAGCATGACATTCATTGCATCAGCCTCTTCCGCGTGCAAGCCAAATCTTTTGTAGGCAGTCGCCTTTGCCTTGCTCAACGGTGTTCGGCCGTTGTGCGGGTCTTCCCCCTCTGCCACCTGCTGCCGCAGGATGCGCAGGATCTGGAAGTTGGTGACGCAGTAGCCGCAGTTCTTAGCATGGCAGATGGTGAAATGCTGCGCAATGATGGAGTGGGCGACGCGCTTTGTCTTGCCTTTTTGCTCGAACAGTCGCATCTGACCCGCAGCATCCAAAGGACAACAAGGGAACCGGTAGCAGAGTATGTTTCCTCGCAGCACAGGACTCGGACCATAGTAGCCAACTGGAACTGGGGGAGGAGTAGGAGGTGGTCGGTCTTTTCTTCGTTCCTTGTCCAAGTTCTCTTCATGAGATAGCCCGTTGATCTCGGCCATTTGGTCTTCCAACTGACCGTGCGAGTTGCTTGAGTTGACTCAACTGAATGGCCAGTTCGTTGCGTCCCTCGAGAGCCTTTTCCAGATTGCTCTGAGACCTCTTCAGATGATTTTCCGAACCTCCTCCAGATCGTTGTGAGCTTTCTGCAGTTGCGCATGTGGGCGATTTTCGGCGCAACTGTGAAATTTTAATCACATGTCACTTTTTGCAAGGGTTTAAGTAAGCTACAGGTTGAACCTTATATATTGACTAACCTGCTGGTTCTGTCTTTGACTTTGCGTTCCATGAAGTCTATCGTGTTGTCGCACCATTGGATGTGTAGGCGGTTGGTGTACACAAGCATTTAATTTAGAGTTTAACTGGAGTAGAGGACACCAAATATAGCGGTACTCCTCTGTACACCTATTCGTGTATAAATTATAACCGATTGCTATTCAGGCGCCTGCCTGTGTCTGTTATGGGCCGCTCGCAGTCTGGGAAAATGGCGCAAAGCTTTGTTACAAAGCGATGGCGTGATATTAAAATTTTTGCGTCAGAAGTGACTTCCAATGTTAATGAAAAGGCACCAGGACTAAATTGCTCACTCAGGAAAAAGTAAGCCATTTTCATAATCAGTGGCATAACTAATAATAGGGGTGGACCATTGGGCATACACACGATAGTTACAATAGTTTACCTGAAGTTGATGAAAAACGATTACTAATGTACTACTTACGCATATGCAATTGATCACGGTACAGTTTAACTCAGAAGCGGCTCAGAATATTACATTTGTTTACATAGAGCAATCACGCGCTGTATAAATTATTTGCGTTGCTCAAACTTAGAATAGAAGCTTTTACGGGCAGATCTATTTTGCATGCAGACAAGGACTAATATTACTTTTAGACTCAAAATTCTTTAGACGTTTGTGCAAAGCTTATGAAACGCACTACATCCAGTATGCAGCGCCGCAAGATATTAGTTTTAGCTTACTCTGCCAACACATCACGACTAAGGAGTAAAAAGATCTAATCACTGAGATATCTTTAATGTCCTACATTCTCATAACAAACATAAAGAACCGTTACTAAATGGTTTCATACTCCAATTGATTTGTGAGAAGTCGATATAAATTATGCTTATCGTAACATGGTATAACTGGCATATTCTCTTTCTCCTGCTTTGATGGGAGCTAGCTACATCTTCACAGAACAGTCTCGCTTTACGAACAACCTGAACCGGACTCAGCCAGACCTCCAGATTTTTAAGTTGAAGGCGTATCTAGGTTGAGTTTGGTCCTCCTGGAAAGGTATCTCTCTTGGCTCAATGTTGTGAGTCTGACAAAAGCTGGAATAAAGTTTCGTGAAACGTTCCCGACTAAGGCCAATGTCATTTTAGCTGACAGTTGCAGCATCACCTCAGAACACATCGCGCCACAACTCGACTGCAAAGTGTCGTAAATAACAGATTGCGCTCAACACCAGTGATACACGTGGAGATGCCGCATGTACAGTCAGGGAAATATGAACATATATGGTACTCATACATGTAACAGCTCCAGGCCGACCTGGGGGGGGGGGGGGTAGGGGGGTTTCATCAGGTGGGGGGTCGAGGGGGTTTCGCCCAGAGGGGGTCCCAAATTTCAAAAAGCTCCAAAGCGCCTGTAGCACGTTTTTTTTCAGTAAGGACGCTAAAAATCACTATTTTAAACTGCTAAATAGCGTTTTAGAGCTAAAAACAAGCAAAAACTGACAAAAAGTGCTTCCATAAACACCGATTTCTCTAAAATATCAGCAGTGCAAACGCCAAATTCTGTTCCCAAAGGCTTTTCAAGCGAATTTTAGGCTAAAAATGTGATTTCTGAGACAGTTTGCTAGTACTGGAACTAGTACATCATGAGTCTATGACATTCAAATGATATATATTTACTTGTTTACATAAGTCAATTACACATGCAACAGCTGGTCAGGTGTTCCAAAGGAAGGCTGATGAATGCCACCACTTCTTGCTCCGTTCGATCGGTAAGCGGAATGTGGTGCGCAAAGTAGTGGTGGTTAACCGATGAGCCAGCACTGCAGCTTCTGCAGGAGGTGGCGAGAGGGTTTGGGGATCATTAGGAGGATCGAATCAAACGGGATCATTAGGAGGATCGAATCTCAGCCATATCACACGTCCGTCCTAAAAGTCTTTCTAGTTTAACTGACACGCAAGAAACTAAACCAACCGTATAGAGTTATTATTAGTGGCAGCAGGGCTGGCGACCTTATGCACCGGGGGTCTATTTGACAGGGAAGAGGAAAGCTTGGAGCCGGGCTGCTGTCCTTTCCTTAACTGCTTCACCAACTCGTGCTCATCGGCCAGCTGTGTCCTCAGCACTTTTAGCTCTTTTCTCAGCTCGGTGTTCTCCTATAGAACACGCACTACGTAGAGTGAAGAAAGAAAAACAGAACACCCACGTCTTGAAGGTCGCGCAAACGCGTTACAAGCGGCCCTTCTTTGGGGATCCGACGAAGCCGGTCTTCACTTGCCCGTTCTGAAATTATTTTATTGGTGGTCGGTTAAGAGGGACGCGCTAAGTGGCAGAAATAATCAAGAAAGAATAAGAAGCTTTCGTATTTTACTAACAGACTATTTTACGACGCATTTTATAAATAGCTAACTCTAATGCCTTCTTCGCTGTTTCTGTGTATACTGTGCTTTCTTATGTATTTTCTCCTGTACATGTATGTACGTGTTGTCTGGGAAGTAAAGTTACTTACTAATTAAAAAATGTGGTCTTGCTCGAATATTTTTTTAAAGTTAAACTATGAGTACTAAAATACACTTTAGCAAGTACGCATGTACTAGGGGTTACCTCCTAGCCAGAAAGGTCACCCCCGACACAGTTTAGGGACCCCTGACTCAACAATACAAGTACTAGTAGTGGCTGCAGTACTAACAACTGACTCAGAAATCATCAATTTTTAGCTTAGAATTCGCTTGAAAAACCTTTGCAAACCGAAAGTGGTGTTTCCGCTGTTGATATTAGAGTAATCGGTGTTTTTGGAAGCACTTAAATCGTTTTTTTTTGCTTTTTTAGCTCTAAAACACTATTTGACAGCTTAAAATAGCGATTTTCAGCCTCCTTACTGAGAAAAACGTGCTAAAACGCATTTCCAGCTGTGCGAAACCCCCTCGATCCCCTCCCCCTACCTGACGAAAAACCACCCTCCCCCACTGCGGCCCGGGGTTTGTGCCCGTTTCCTCCTTTCCCGTTTCCTCTTTTCCCGTTTCCACCTTTCCCATTTCCTCTTTTCCCGTTTCCTCCTTTAAGAGTCCCGTTTCCTCCTTTTTCCGTCTTAACAAAATTCAGACTGCTTTAAGATTTTCTATGATGTTATAAGAGCGCCGCGCTTTACTGCTCTGCTAGTATTGCATTATTATAAGACGGCTTTAATCTGTGCTTTCCATGTTGTTTCCGGGCCTAGCGGGGCCGGCCGGGGGCCCAACAAAGGCTGCCCAACAAACGGCGATTAGATGGGCAATTACAAGTGTAATTACAAAGAACAAAAGAAATGTAAACAAGTGGGCAGTGTGAGTGAGGTCAGTGTGGTGGTTTGTGCCCAGTTCCGACTTTTCCCAGTTCCGACATTCCTGAACCTAACCTCTAAGCCTAAGCCTGAATCTAAGCCCTAAGCCTAAGCCTAAGACTGAACCTAACCTCTAAGCCAAAGCCCTAAGCCTAACCCCTAAGCCTAAGCCTGAACCTAACCCCTAAGCCTAAGCCTAAGTCTGAACCAAACCTCTAAGCCAAAGCCCTAAGCCTAACCCCTAAGCCAAAGCCTGAACCTAACCCCTAAGCCTGAACCAAACCTTTATGCCTAAGCCTGAACCTAAGCCTAAGCCTGAACCTAGCCGCGTCGTTGGCTCAGTGGGTAGCTCGCTGCCTCTGAGTCACGGCGGCCCCTGCATCCCTAGCGGTTGTAGTGGTTCATCCTCTCGGCGCGGCAAGTTTCTTGCTGCAAAGAGTTGGTCGTCAGCACAACGCTCCACCCAGGCCACCGAAACCTGGTTACAGCGGGTAGGTAAAATGGGAACCAACTGGATCTGCCGTTGCACCAAAACCGCCCCACAAAGCATGCCGCGTTGGGAAGAACATCTACGATGTCAGAAGCTGTCTGAGAAACCAACTTCCTTTTCCTCAAAAGAGATACGTTCACTCGATAGGAAACGTAAGGCTGCCTACCATAGGTACTGTAAAACGAAAAATGTGGATGACATAAATATGGCAAAACATTTAGCCAGACTGTTGCGTTGTAAGCGGAGACAGCTACAAAAATGCAAGGAGGATTTAGTGTTAGAATCGGGACAAGACAAGAAGTTTTGGCAATATGTCAATTCAAGGATGAAAACCTCAAATCGAATCCCAATTTTAAAATCCGATACAGGTCAACTGGTTTCCGATTGTCATACAAAATGTAACTTATTTAACGAATATTTTGCTTCAGTTTTTCAAGAAGATAACGATGTCAGAAGCTGTCTGAGAAACCAACTATGCCGGGGAGCCCTCGGCCGTCGGGAGCTGTCAGCATCATGGCATCGCATCGACACGCCGGCCGCCCTCCTGGTGACCGGCACCCAGCAGCATGGCTAGGAGTGGCTGGCAGTGAAAGAAGGGCAACGTCCGAGATGACGAATCACGGGGAAGCGAAATGGACCTCGAGTCTGATCGCAGGCCGTAAGGCCCCCCCGCACATCGGATCGGATCATCGGATCGGAAGCCTGAACCTAACCCCTAAGCCTAAGCCTGAAACTAAGCCCTAAGCCTACGCATTGAGCACTGTCCTTAACCCTTAGTCCGATCTGCAAAATTATACGAGACTTTCGTTGATTTATGTTGATTTATGAATGTGTTTGAGTCTGTACATCGTTCGTATGTGTGCTAGTTAGAACTAAAGCCTGGCGCTATTGTAACATCATAGAAAACCTTAAAGCTGTCTAAATTTTGCTAAAACGCAAAAAAACTGAAAAAGGAGGAAACGGGAACGGAGGAAATGGGAAAGGAGGAAACGGGAACATGCCGGCGAGAGAAGAGGATGGGTGAGGTGAGTAGAGGAGATAAAACGTCCATGTAAAACGTCAGCTCTGGAGCGGCCACGGAGGTTCTCCAGCCTTCCCATGTCTTCCTATGCCGTGGTTCAGTCATCCTTCGTTCTCACTGGACAGCGCTCATAGTTGCCGTGCAAACATCGGCAAACGCCATCCAGCATCGCATTTATTGTGTCAGCCTCTTCCGCCTGCAAGCCAAGCCTGCGCCTGCAAGCCTTGTAGGCAGTCGCCTTGGCCTTGCTTAAGGGGTTTTCGGCCGTTGTGCGAGTCTTCTCCCACTGCCCCCTGCTGCCACAGAGGCCGAAAGTTTTATAGAAAATAACGAGAAACACCGTTATTTTGTGAATATTTTGAACGCAATGACGTCTACAGAGCTAAAACAAATCGGTTAAAGCATTAATGACCATATTTCTGCTAGTATATTTTAACTGAACTTGTAAGTAAGTAACTCGATATTTTTTATTAACTTACTAAACTGAGAGAGTGAACTTAGTTACTAACTTTTACTTACTAAATTCAAATTTGACAAGTTGTAACTAACTTTTATTAACTAAATTCTGAAAATTTCGTTCGGCACAAGACTGAGCCGATAACATTTACTCCCTCAAACTGCGCAACAAGACAACTGGCAATGACACTGGCGGGCGCTGGCGCGGTGACCACCTGAAATAACTTCTGCGTCCCATTTGGGCGTCGCCGATAGACAGGACGTGGGCAGCTCAGTGGGCAGGTAGCCGGCAGCAAATAACAGACGTCACAAACACTACCATCATGCAAGTAACAGATACTCTAGTCATGTGTAATGTACCTCGAGTGAATAACCAGAACCCTAGAATCTTGTCTGCCTTCGCTCTGTTGCAAGGGTCCAGGGCCAACATACGGTTGATCAAGTGGTTGGCCCACTCACTCACCCCATCCGGCAGGTTGTACTGGTTGTTGCGGATGCGTTGTAGGTCACCTGCAGCATGCAGCACTAGCTTTTGAACCACCGATTTAAAACCACCGATAACATCACCAGATGCAATAATTTACGCAAAAAAACGCACTTGATTCAATGAAAAATTTGAAAAATCTGGAGCGAGACGAAGCCCAGCGGCAGACGGCCAAGCTGAGAGAGGAGAAGACTGGCTGGGAGAGTGCCAGAGAGAAAGCTGGTGCGGAGTTGGAGGCATGCAAACGAGACTGCCACCAGTTGACGGCGCAGAGACGCGTTGAGAGAAAGGGCTGGAAAGCTGCAGATGGCTCGAGACCAGCTGGCTGTGCAAGTCAGTCAGTGGAGCAGCAGATGGGTCAGATAAAGAAGGAGAACACGGCACTGGAGACGGAGAAGGCCGAGCAGACAGAACATAAACGACCAGCCCCGGCGGCCTTGACAGTTGTGGCAACTTTAGGCTGCGCCGGGCAGGGGAACTTTTGACCACGGTAGGAGTGGCGCCGACCGCCATCACCTTCGGAGGCGGGCATCGAGATCCCAGAGTATGACGCGCTCGCAAAACATACGGATGCACGGTGCTCGCTAAAAAGCAACTCGGTTTAAGCTACTATAATTAAGTATTTGAACGCAGCTACTGCTACCACATGCAGCTAGGGCCCGACCGGATACAAATTTCTACCGGATCCGGATATGCCCATATCCGGCCGGATCCGGTTCCGGATATGCCGGATATCATTGATCAACTTGAAAAATTTTTAGAATGCAATAAACCACATATATACATTTCTTTGTTCTATAACAGTTGATTCAAAACAACATCTAATAATTGTAGTTCAAACTATGGATGGATGATATCGGGTTTTTGCGATGCATGTGATATTGCATATATCATATGCATGCAAAAATGAGATAGGTACATATTTTTTGCATATTTGCATATTTTATCACCGCGGCTAGAAATTGATAACTGGACGCTTTCCAAGCATTTTCGAGTTTGGTCGGAATGTCTATGCAATATGTAGCATTTATTAGGCATACTGTTATTTTACTAGTGGATTTTTATTTTACTATTTATTAAATTTACTACAAATTTCAGCTCATTTCGTAATTTTTAGATAAAAATGGGGGACATCACAGACTTTTGGCTAAATTATTGTTTGCATGTTCAAATTTGTTCTCTCTAATGTGGTATACTTAGCCGACCTTTTGGTAGACCTGTCCTAGTTTTACAAATTAAAAAATTATGAATTTGAAAAATCTCAGTTGAGATTTCCATTCTTTGCGAGTTGAGTTTAGAGTCTCAAGCCATTCATCTCCATTCTGCAACTGAAAAGAGACGCTTTGATCTCTGTAAAGTACAGATTTACAGTATAAGCTTGCCTCAATAACAGTTCGTTTTTTTATTTTAGATTTTTTATTTTTAATTAAATGAAAAATTAGCAAAAACGAGGCGACTATCCTAAACATAGAAATCCAGTCTGCCTGCTTGGCTGTTTTGTGATGTTCATTGTATCACATTAGTATTATTATTATTTTTGTTGAGTTTGTTTTGGCCAAGTCCTAGCCTGCTCGCCTTCTGTAGCTTGGAGTTATCCCCTTCCGAAATGAACTGACCCGAATTTTCAGATGTCAATTTTTAACGTAAATATTTCAAGAACCCTTCATCGGATCTTTGCCAAATTTTGCAAGTTAACCAATCTTTATATGGACTTAAGAACCTGAAGAGCTCAGCTTTTTCACAAAACCGGTTAAAATCTGGCGGATTTTTACTTTCAGTCAAGGTGAAAAATTAGCATTGTCAAAAATGAGGGGTTTATCCTTTGCACAGAAATCAGGGTTACACTGTATACGAACTACTGGGGTCATTGATTACAATCGCCTCAAGAAATTTCTAACAAGCATTCAGTCGAATGCAATATTTATGTTCAAAATACGTAAAAAATCACGTTTTCTCATCTGTGACTGAAATATCCGGCATATCCGGCAGGTAATATCCGGATCCGGATCCGGATATCCGGTCGGGCCCTACATGCAGCACTAGAACATGCAGAATAGAATATGCAGAACTGGTGACTCGCTCACTAGGGTATTGCCAGTTTTACATTTTTGTGATTTGGGGTGTCCCGATATTGTGTCACCCCTTGTTTGGTTTGGTTGATGTACTAAGTTTTTCTTTCTGGTTCCGAATTAGTGTTCGTTTCTGCATAAACTTTATTAATAGAAAATACCTCAGACTACCTGAAATAACTTCTGCGTCCCATTTGGGCGCCGCCGATAGACAGGACGTGGGCAGCCCAGTGGGCAGGTAGCCGGCAGCAAATGACAGAGGTCACAAACACTACCATCATGCAAGTAACAGATACTCTAGTCATGTGTAATGTACCTCGAGTGAATAACCAGAACCCTAGAATCTTGTCTGCCTTCGCTCTGTTGCATGGTTCCAGGGCCAACATACGGTTGATCAAGTGGTTGGCCCACTCACTCACCACATCCGGCAGGTTGTATTGGTTGTTGCGGATGCGTTGTAGGTCACCTGCAGCATGCAGCACTAGCTTTTGAACCACCGATTTAAAACCACCGATAACCGATCCGATGTGCGGGGGCCTTACGGCCTGCGATCAGACTCGAGGTCCATTTCGCTTCCCCATGATTCGTCATCTCGGACGTTGCCCTTCTTTCACTGCCAGCCACTCCTAGCCATGCTGCTGAGTGCCGGTCACCAGGAGGGCGGCCGGCGTGTCAATGCCAGATGCTGACAGCTCCCGACGGCCGAGGGCTCCCCGGCATAGTTTGTAAAGTAAAGTAAAGTTTATCGCCCGAGTAAGAGTAACACAAAGCCGTCGGAGAGTAACACAAAGCCGTCGGAGCGACAGGCCACGAGTCGCCATATTTGACATATTACGTAGCCTAACTAAATAACAAATGCTGCGGCAAATTTTGCTTTTTTACCAAGGCCGTAAATTCGCCCAAAGACTTAGCATTCACAACTTCATTTGGCAGTTGATTCCAGAATTTTACCATCTTATGAGTAAAAAAGTTGAGTCTACAATTTAGATGTTTCTTAGAAATAGGGATAGCTAGCTTACAATCATTTCCTCTGGTTCTGGTCACCTTTGACCTCTCAAAAAATTCTGAAAATTCTACATCTACAAGGCCGTAAAAAATGCGGTACACATACTGTAGATCTGTCACAAATCGTCGGTATTCTAATGTTTCAAGATCCAGAAGACGCACTCTGCTCAAGTACTCGCCATAGAGTCTATCCATCCCTGTTAATCTTCGTGTAAAAGATCGTTGGACACTCTCTAATCACCGTATGTCCTTATACTTATATGGGTTCCAAACTGGAGAAGCATACTCGAGCTTAGGACGAACAAATGCCTTAAAACGTTTTAGCAAAAAGTCAGGATTTTTACTTGTAAAGGCTCTATGAATAAGGTTTGCGCGTTTACCGGCCTCTCTGGCAATTTTTACACAATGAGAGGAAAAAGACACGTATGAAAAGCGGTCTAGCCCTACAAGAACTCAAATCTCGTATTTCAGAAACTGTCTGTATTTGCGTCCCTTCGACTAAGTAATCTAACTTAGGGTTTGAAAAACCAATATGCAATACTGCACACTTATGTAGTGCTAATGTTAACTTAACAGAAGAGCACCAATCGATTACTTTTTTGATAGCCTTTTCAAAATCACTGATATCGTACCCCGTTTTAGGAAAGCCCATGTACACCTTACAATCATCAGCGAACATTTTAATGTTCACCGTGCTGTCTTGAAACAAGAGCGGGAGGTCATTCATGTAAAGTAAAAAGAGAATTGGTCCGAGACAAGACCCCTGGGGAACCCCGGATTTAACCTCTGCTACCGAGGAGCGAGTGCCATCGATAACTACGCATTGCTTCCTGTTTGAAAGAAAAGCCTGTATCCAATTCAACAGATTCCCACAAACGCCATAAGCGCGAAGCTTAGCCAGCATGATCTGATGAGAACAAGAGTCAAAAGCTTTGGCAATATCCATATAAAAAACTTCCACAAAGTCACCCTTATCAAGGTGCTTAGTCCAACCATTAATGCATTCCAAAAGTTGAGTAACAGTCGAGCGTCGCGACAAAAAGCCATGCTGATGTTTTGAGATCAATCCCTCAATCAACAGAAAACGTAGAATTACGTCTTTTACCATTTTTTCCATAACTTTACAGCAAACAGAGGTCAGACTTATTGGCCGATAATTTTTAACAGAAGATAAAGCCCCTTTTTTAAAGATGGGAGTCACAAAGGCAAGCTTCCAATCACTTGGAAGTTCACCTTCAATGAAGGAGGATTCGAAAATTATGGAAAGCGGAAATGCAAGCTGAAGTGCTAGCCTTTTCAGAAATATTTGCCCCATTCCATGTGGCCCTGGTGAATGCTTATTGGCCAATTCGGACAAATAAGCAAACACATTTTGAGGCGCAAACTGTACGTCCCCCAAGCGATTTCTGGTGCGTTCTAAGAACGCATATTGAATTTCGTTATCTTCTTGAAAAACTGAAGCAAAATATTCGTTAAATAAGTTACATTTTGTATGACAATCGGAAACCAGTTGACCTGTATCGGATTTTAAAATTGGGAATCGATTTGAGGTTTTCATCCTTGAATTGACATATTGCCAAAACTTCTTGTCTTGTCCCGATTCTAACACTAAATCCTCCTTGCATTTTTGTAGCTGTCTCCGCTTACAACGCAACAGTCTGGCTAAATGTTTTGCCATATTTATGTCATCCACATTTTTCGTTTTACAGTACCTATGGTAGGCAGCCTTACGTTTCCTATCGAGTGAACGTATCTCTTTTGAGGAAAAGGAAGTTGGTTTCTCAGACAGCTTCTGACATCGTAGATGTTCTTCCCAACGCGGCATGCTTTGTGGGGCGGCTTTGGTGCAACGGCAGATCCAGTTGGTTCCCATTTTACCTACCCGCTGTAACCAGGTTTCGGTGGCCTGGGTGGAGCGTTGTGCTGACGACCAACTCTTTGCAGCAAGAAACTTGCCGCGCCGAGAGGATGAACCACTACAACCGCTAGGGATGCAGGGGCCGCCGTGACTCAGAGGCAGCGAGCTACCCACTGAGCCAACGACGCGGCAACCACTGATAACATGACCAGATGCAATAATTTACGCAAAAAAACGCACTTGATTCAATGAAAAATTAGAAAAATCTGGAGCGAGACAAAGCCCAGCGGCAGACGGCCAAGCTGAGAGAGGAGAAGACTGGCTGGGAGAGTGCCAGAGAGAAAGCTGGTGCGGAGTTGGAGGCATGCAAACGAGACTGCCACCAGTTGACGGCGCAGAGACGCGTTGAGAGAAAGGGCTGGAAAGCTGCAGATGGCTCGAGACCAGCTGGCTGTGCAAGTCAGTCAGTGGAGCAGCAGATGGGTCAGATAAAGAAGGAGAACACGGCACTGGAGACGGAGAAGGCCGAGCAGACAGAACATAAACGACCAGCCCCGGCGGCCTTGACAGTTGTGGCAACTTTAGGCTGCGCCGGGCAGGGGAACTTTTGACCACGGTAGGAGTGGCGCCGACCGCCATCACCTTCGGAGGCGGGCATCGAGATCCCAGAGTATGACGCGCTCGCAAAACGTATGGATGCACGGTGCTCGCTAAAAAGCAACTCGGTGTAAGCTACTATAATTAAGTATTTGAAGGCAGCTACTGCTACCACATGCAGCACTAGAACATGCAGAATAGAATATGCAGAACTGGTGACTCGCTCACTAGGGTATTGCCAGTTTTACATTTTTGTGATTTGGGGTGTCCCGATATTGTGTCACCCCTTGTTTGGTTTGGTTGATGTACTTTCTGGTTTTTCTTTCTGGTTCCGAATTAGTGTTCGTTTCTGCATAAACTTTATTAATAGAAAATACCTCAGACTACCTGAAATAACTTCTGCGTCCCATTTGGGCGCCGCCGATAGACAGGACGTGGGCAGCCCAGTGGGCAGGTAGCCGGCAGCAAATGACAGAGGTCACAAACACTACCATCATGCAAGTAACAGATACTCTAGTCATGTGTAATGTACCTCGAGTGAATAACCAGAACCCTAGAATCTTGTCTGCCTTCGCTCTGTTGCAAGGGTCCAGGGCCAACATACGGTTGATCAAGTGGTTGGCCCACTCACTCACCCCGTCCGGCAGGTTGTACTTGTTGTTGCGGATGCGTTGTAGGTCACCTGCAGCATGCAGCACTAGCTTTTGAACCACCGATTTAAAACCACCGATAACATCACCAGATGCAATAATTTACGCAAAAAAACGCACTTGATTCAATGAAAAATTTGAAAAATCTGGAGCGAGACGAAGCCCAGCGGCAGACGGCCAAGCTGAGAGAGGAGAAGACTGGCTGGGAGAGTGCCAGAGAGAAAGCTGGTGCGGAGTTGGAGGCATGCAAACGAGACTGCCACCAGTTGACGGCGCAGAGACGCGTTGAGAGAAAGGGCTGGAAAGCTGCAGATGGCTCGAGACCAGCTGGCTGTGCAAGTCAGTCAATGGAGCAGCAGATGGGTCAGTTATAGAAGGAGAACACGGCACTGGAGACGGAGCATCAGGGTTCATGTATGGTGATGCGAGCAAATCGTCTGTGCTACCGCTGCCCCTGTTTCCCTTTGGATGTTGCAGGTGAGATACGGCTGTTCCGGCAGACCGGCAAGAAGAAGCGTGCCGCACACTCCATCATAAAGCAGCACTATACTACCTACCATCCAAACGTCTGCAGTTACTTCGGCTATGACTTCCAGATCCCCGCACATCCTCTGTGGCAGCAGGTGGCGGCCGGAGAAGACCCGCACAACAATGGACGACCTCTGAGCAATGGCAAGGCCACTCAGTACAAACGATTTGGTCTGCACACCGAAGAAGCCGATGCCTGGAACACCATACTGGATGGCGTCTGTCGCTGTTCACATGGCAACTACCAGCCCTGCCACATCAGCATAGAAAACAACTGACTCTACTGTCTTCTGTACATATGCACAAGAGCGATAGGATGGCGTGCGAAGGCAGGAGAACCTCTGTGACCGCTCCGGAGCTGCCGTTTTACATGGACGTTTTATCTCTTCTACTCACCTCACCCATCCTCACTCTCACCACCCCCTGCAGAAGCTACAGTGCTGGCTCATCGGTCAACCACCGCTACTTTGTGTACCAGATTCCACTTCCTGATCGAACGGAGCAAGAAGTGGCGGCATTCGTCAGCCTTCCTTTGGACCACTGACCAGATGTTACATGTGTAATGGACTTATGTAAACAAATAAGAATAAATCATTTGAATGTCGTAGACTAATGATGTAGCATTACTGCTTTACTGTTGGCTAGTAGGTTTTAGTTGTTCGTGTAGTTCGAATTTGACTTGGCTTCTACAGTATGCAGGAAAAACTATATTTACAATGCACCTGTACATGGGAGAAGCAGTACAACTCAGAATGGCCTCCATGTGTCATAAACTGGCCGCATGGGAACTGTGATTGATCACGAGTACGCCATATACATTCATATGGATCATAGAAAGATTGATCTTGAAGGAGCCGGGCCGGTCCTTTGACTGACTTGGGTTTTTGTCAGTTGTTTTTGAGTTGTTTATTTCTGAGTACTTTTAATCCCAATATTTTCAAGCACATGACAGCTGCCAAAAACTAAGTCAACAAATTCATCTAGCTCTGTTAGAGACATTTTGGGTTCTGTTTTTGCTTCAACCACCCACAAACTTTGATTATATTATTTGATAAGAGAAGAGGGAGGTCCATCGGGAACTACGCAGAGACGATGGACAAGGATGCAGTGGCCGACCTGATCTGTCTCCAATAGCTGTCCCTCTTTAAAAGAGAATTCGATCGACTCTGTTCCATGGGCTCAGTGGTGTTAGCTGCTTTGCTCCTTTAGCAGATACAGAACTTGTGTTAAAGGTGTGCAATTGAAGGTGTCACGTATTGCGTCTGTATTTCCATACAGTATCTCGCTTGTTGCAGCCAGCTTGCAAACTGGCGCTTTATTACGATGCCCCTAGCCGCCACTCTTTCTTGTTTGGTCAATTGAGCGAAAAGCTAGCTGGAATTTGCTGAATCTGATAAACTTACTGATGCATACTACCAAGTCTACTTGCTGTACGTAGTCATGGTTGGCTGAGGAGTGCGTATACCCCTTCCATTTATCTCTAACAGACTTTCGTTCCCGTTAACAGACCCACAACAAACGGTCACGCAAACTTGGTAGACCCACCTCCAGATTTTCCTCACAGACCCAATTTATTTCCTGCCATGTATCTATGTATGCTTCAAAACTATAGGTGCAACCTGCTCAACAGAATACATCAGACATGTGGGCTAGCATTTCGGCTGAGATGTTGGTAAGCCAAACGTCCGATTTGTTACTAAAATCAAGGTTTTATGCTTATTTTTCGCTAAAATAGGTTAAAATTATACCCATACTCGAAAGTGGGTATTGTTTAGTAAAACTACCTGAAATTAGGTATACCCATACCCGGGTACTTTTTCTAACACCGATTCCCTGGAATACCCGATTTTTTGAAAAGTACCGGGTATTTGAATGGTTATTTTATAGGAAAAATCGCGCAAAGACACATTAATTTCTGTCAAAACTCTGCAAAAATCCTCACAAGGAAGTGTTTAGAAATATAAATATGTACAGTTTTTGCGATGCGTGCACATGCACTGTAGACGGAGAAGGTGGAAAGAGACGCTCTGCAGGCACAGATCAACGCTCCGCCCGAATCTCAACAGCAAGCTGCCAATGAAGAGCTCCGCCGGCCGTGGCTGATGTTCCTAACGGTCATCAAGGTCCACGTCCGGTGATGCGAGCAAATCGTCTGTGCTACGCTGCCCCTGTTGCGCTCTGGACGCTGCAGGTGAGATGCGGCTGTTCCGGCAGACCTGCAAGAAGAAGCGTGCCGCACACTCCATCATAGCGCAGCATTTTACCACCTACCATCCCAACGTCTGCGGCTACAACTTTCAGTAGGGATGGCCAAAGCACGTTCGCGCGGCGCGGAATAGAAAATACAAAAACACAGCCAAAAAGTGGTCCAACATGGTTTTTGCAACTTCAAGCGCAAATGCTTTTTTGTGTTCCGTTATTGATAGGAGGATGTGATGTATTTATATGAAACAGAGTGTGAGCTATCGAATAAGACGCATATTGAATCATAATTCGGCCGTTAAAGAGCATTTTTCTCTCGAAAACCGAATTTGTCGTTTTTCAATGTCTATTTTCTGCTAAAAGTAGACTTGATTCAAATTTTGTTCAACCGGTTTTAAAATCACCGCAACTCGTTACCTATATAGCACCGCTTTTTTTCTTTCCGCACTTTGGCATGGTCCCCACAAATTTGATTCTTCCTTAACTACTGAAAATCGGCTTTTTCGTGGATTTTTTCATGTTCCTCGTTCTTGTGAAAAAACAACAAATTCGGCGAAAGATGTTCAATCGGTTCCGTATGCAGTAGACTTCAGGCTTTCGACTGATATAAGAATTGGCTCTCTGCTGTTTGTCGTTAACCCCACAAACGGTGTTGAAGTTTCTGCAACCCTTAATTTTTGCCATTTCCGGCTTTTATTGTACCCAACAATTCCAACCATACTTTTTCGCATTAATTTAGCTGTGCAACGAATATTCACATCTTTATAGTAGATTTTATACAATCAAGTTGGTTGCACCTTCGTAACTCGCGCCATTGAAAATCAGCCGCCGCTGCGGCGACGACCAAGTTATAAACACTAATTTGCGCGATTTGACCCACGCGCCTGTTTTGAACCCGCATTTCTCTAATTCTTCATGAAATTAAGTGCGGTTTTTTGCGTAAATAATCGCATCCGGTCATGCTATTGCTGTTTTAGCATAAATTTTCGCTTGTAGCGCGAGCTAAATCTGTTGCCCATAACTAAAAATGATACCAAGTGCGCCATACAAAAGTTCTTCACAGATGGATGTTTTTAGATCGCATTTTTCTAATTTTACATGGAATCTAGTGCGGTTTTTTGCGTAAATTATCACATCCGGTCATGTTATCGGCGGTTTTAGCATAATTTTTTTGCTCTGGCGTGAATTTTTGAAAACCATTGGCCATACCTACATGGATGCTACCTTATTCCATGGTGGGGGGCATATGGACCTAGAATCGATCCATAGAACAGAAAACAACTGGCGTTAGTAAGCCATAAGCGCAACACAAGATCCACACGACTCAGACGCATTCAGCAGTGCCGTGGCGATTGCCTTTGCGCGGGTGCAGTTATTGGCTAGTTGGGCTTTGGAGCTAAAAAGTTGATATCCTGTTCTTTATATCTTGGATACTGACTCCAATAACTAATAACGAAAAAGATGGAATAGTAGGCACGCGAAACGATGAAATTAATAATCGAATCCCACAGGTTCCCTTTTCGGAATCTGCACAGAGGTCAGACCAAAACCGGTATTTTCTCCAGAAAGCCAGGACGCAGCAGTGGCCCTTTATGTGTTTAGCGTTTGCCGTGGCTAGTGGCGTGACTTTTTGGTCGTTTGCGGCCAATAATTACGTTCACTGAGTTCAAATGAAGTAGGCATATATTTGCCCACGTTACCTGGAGTTTTTCAAAATGTCAGAATTGAATTTTCCATCCCGCTCCAGTTGGGCTAGTGTAAAAGTTGATATTTTTTCTGTGTTTTTATAGAGTCGGCTGGACAACGATTAAACACGCTGGTTAAATTTCTGGTGCTTCGCAGGACTAAAACGCAGATCAGTGAGACTACCGGAACACCGATCGTAAGCTGCATTTGGCAGTGATTTCTACGTTTCGCTTCACATATTCTAATTTTAGCTGCATCTGAAGCCGAAGAACTACACGACGCGCTATTTGTCGCTGGAAACAGCCGAGTAAGCAAGCTATGACTACCTCTTCGAGCTTTCGCAGTAAGCACCTCTTACTGTTTTCATTGGCAAAATGAAAGTTTTGCCAAGGACGCTCAGAGTCCCATGATTTTACCAATTGGTATTGCAGACCTAAACCTTTGATAGTTGTTATGAAACATTAGTTGGTCTCTTCAAGCATGCATTAATAATAATAATAATTCTAAGGACATGTGAATGTGTCGTTTCAAAAGTTTTCGGACTTTAGTGGTACTCGTTACAACATTGTAACTACTACAGTCAGGCACTTAACGCCCTTTACGGTACCGACACTGTGGTACCGGTACCTAGACGTGTGGCACCATATATGGTACCCCACATTCGGCCACTGTGAGGCCACTGGCCGGAGAAGACCCGCACGACAATGGACGACCTCTGACCAAAGCCAAGCCCACTCACTACAAACGATTTGGTCTGCACACCAAAGAAGCCGACGCCTGGAACGCCATGCTGGATGGCATCGGTCACTGTTCACGTGGTAACTGCCAGCCCTGCCCCATCAGCATAGAAAACAACTGACTCTACTCTGTCTTCTGTACATACCCACAAGAGCGATTGGATGGCGCGCGAAGGCAGGAGGACCTCCTTGATCGCCCCGGACCTGCCGTTTTACATGGACGTTTTATCTCCTCTAGTCACCTCACCCAACCTCACTCTCACCACCTCCTGCAGAAGCTGCAGTACTGGCTCATCGGTCAACCACCGCTACTTTGCTTGCGCACCAGATTCCGCCTACTGATCGAACTATGCAAGAAGTGGTGGCCTTTGTCAGCCTTCCTTTGGACCGCTGACCAGATGTTACATGTGTAATGGACTTATGTAAACAAATAAACATAAATCATTTGAATGTCATAGACTCCTGATGTAGCATTACTGGTTTACTGTTGGTTTACTGTTGGTTGCCAATGTCCTTTTAGCTGACAGTTGCAGCATCACCTCAGAACACGTTGCGCCACAGCTGGACTGCGGAGCGTCATAAGCAACAGTTTTCGCTCTACACCAGTGATACACATGGAGATGTCTAATGTACAGTCAGGAAAATATCAACCTATATGGTACCACAACACAGTTTGTGGGTGGTTGAAGCAAAAACAGAACCTAAATGTCTCTAACAGAATTAGATGAATTTGTTGACTTAGTTTTTGGCATGTGTCATGTGCTTGAAAAATATTGGGATTAAAAGTACTCAGAAATAAACAACTCAAAAACAACTGACAAAAACCCAAGTCAGTCAAAGGACCGGCCCGGTTCCTTCAAGATCAATATTCGTATGGTCCATATGAATGTACAGTATATGGCGTAGTCATAATCAATCACGGTTCGCATGCGGCCACTTTGTAACACATGGAGGCCATTCTCAGTTGTACTGCTTCTGCTTGTACAGGTGCATTTTAAATACAGTTTTGCCTGCATACTGTAGAAGCCAAGTTAAATTCGAACTACACAAGCAACTAAAACTTAGTAACCAACAGTAAAGCAGTAAAGCTACATCATAAGTCTATGACATGCAAATGATATATAGTTAGTTGTTTACATAAGTCAATAACACATGTAACAGCTGGTCAGGTGGTCCAAAGGAAGGCTGACGAATGCCACCACTTCTTGCTCCGTTCGATCGGTAAGCGGAATCTTGTACACAAAGAGCTGCTGCTTCTGGCTTCTGCAGGAGGTGGTGAGACTAGAGGATGGGTGAGGTGAGTAGAGGAGATAAAACGTCCATGTAAAACGGCAGCTCCGGAGCGGTCATGGCGGTTCTCCCGCCTTCCTATGCCGTGATTCAGTCCTCTTTGGTACTCACTGGACAGCGCTCATAGTTGCCGTGCGAACACCGGCAAACGCCATCCAGCATCGCATTCATTGTGTCAGCCTTTTCCGTGTGCAAGCCAAACCTCTTGTAGGCAGTCGCCTTTGCCTTGCTCAAGGGTTTTCGGCCATTGTGTGGGGTCTTCTCCCGCTGCCCCCTGCTGCCACAGAGGATGAGCGAAATTGCGGAAGAGAATTGCGAACTTTTTTGAGTTGCAAAAGCAGCAGAGGCGGCCGGAAAAGAGAAAGCAGAGAGAAGAAGCAAGTAAATAAAGTAAGCAGCAGAAAGAAGCTGACCGCTGGCAGTGCAGGTAAGGGCGGTGTGCTTGGTAGGCAAAGCAGCAGTGGTGGACGGGCCGGAAGGTCATTCTAAGTTGTACTGCTTTTGCGATGTACAGGTGCATTGCAAATATAGTTTTTGCTGCATACTGTAGAAGACAAGTCAAATTCGAACTAAACGAGCAACTAAAACTTAGTAACCAACAGTAAACCAGTAATGCTACATCAGGAGTCTATGACATTCAAATGATTTATGTTTATTTGTTTACATAAGTCCATTACACATGTAACATCTGGTCAGCGGTCCAAAGGAAGGCTGACAAAGGCCACCACTTCTTGCATAGTTCGATCAGTAGGCGGAATCTGGTGCGCAAAGTAGCGGTGGTTGACCGATGAGCCAGTACTGCAGCTTCTGCAGGAGGTGGTGAGAGTAGAGGATGGGTGAGGTGAGTAGAGGAAATAAAACGTCAAACGGCAGGTCCGGGGCGATCAAGGAGGTTCTCCTGCCTTCGCGCGCCATCCTATCGCTCTTGTGGGTATGTACAGAAGACAGAGTAGAGTCAGTTGTTTTCTATGCTGATGGGGCAGGGCTGGCAGTTACCACGTGAACAGTGACCGATGCCATCCAGCATGGCGTTCCAGGCGTCGGCTTCTTTGGTGTGCAGACCAAATCGTTTGCAGTGAGTGGGCTTGGCCTTGGTCAGAGGTCGTCCATTGTCATGCGGGTCTTCTCCGGCCGCCACCTGCTGCCACGGAGGATGTCCGGGGATCTGAAAGTTGTAGCTGAAGACGTTGGGATGGTAGGTGGTAAAGTGCTGCGCTATGATGGAGTGTGCGGCACGCTTCTTCTTGCAGGTCTGCCGGAACAGCCGCATCTCACCTGCAGCGTCCAGAGCACAACAGGGGCAGCATAGCACAGACGATTTGCTTGCATCACCGGACGTGGACCTTGATGACCGTTAGGAACATCAGCCACGGCCGGCGGAGCTCTTCGTGGGCAGCTTGCTGTTGAGATTCGGGCGGAGCGTTGATCTGTGCCTGCAGAGCATCTCTTTCCACCTTCTCCATCTACAGTGCATGTGCACGCATCGCAAAAACTGTATTTATATTTCTAAACACATCCTTGAGAGGATTTTTGCAGAGTTTTGACAGAAATTAATGTGTCTTTGCGCGATTTTTCCTATAAAATAACCATTCAAATACCCGGTAGTTTTCAAAAAATCGGGTATACCAGGGAATCGGTATTATAAAAAGTACCCGGGTATGGGTATACCTAATTTCAAGTAGTTTTACTAAAAAATACCCAGTTTCGAGTATGGGTATAATTTTAACCTATTTTAGCGAAAAATAAGCCTAAAACCTTGATTTTAGTAACAAATCGGACGTTTGGCTTACCAACATCTCAGCCGAAATGCTAGCCCATATGTCTGATGTATTCTATTGAGCCGGTGGCACCTATAGTTTTCAAGCATATATACATACATGGGCAGGAAATAAATTGGGTCTGTGAGGAAAATCTGGAGGTGGGTCTACCAAGTTTGCGTGACCGTTTGTTGTGGGTCTGTTAACAGGAACGAAAGTCTGTTAGAGATAAATGGAAGGAGTATACGCACTCCTCAGCCAACCATGACTACGTACAGCAAGTAGACTTGGTAGTATGCATCAGTAAGTTTATCAGATTCAGCAAATTCCAGCTAGCTTTTCGCTCAATTCACCAAACAAGAAAGAGTGGCGGCTAGGGGCATCGTAATAAAGCGCCAGTTTGCAAGCTGGCTGCAACAAGCGAGATACTGTATGCAAATACAGACGCAATACGTGCCACCTTCAATTGCACACTTTTAACACAAGTTCTGTATCTGCTAAAGGAGCAAAGCAGCTAACACCTCTGAGCCCATGGAACAGAGTCGATCGAATTCTCTTTTAAAGAGGGACAGCTTTTGGAGACAGATCAGGTCGGCCACTGCATCCTTGTCCATCGTCTCTGCGTAGTTCCCGATGGACCTCCCTCTTCTCTTATCAAATAATATAATCAAAGTTTGTGGGTGGTTGAAGCAAAAACAGAACCCAAAATGTCTCTAACAGAGCTAGATGAATTTGTTGACTTAGTTTTTGGCATGTGTCATGTGCTTGAAAAATATTGGGATTAAAAGTACTCAGAAATAAACAACTCAAAAACAACTGACAAAAACCCAAGTCAGTCAAAGGACCGGCCCAGCTCCTTCAAGATCAATCTTCATATGATCCATATGAATGTACTATATGGCGCAGGGTTGTATATTTTTCCGAAAAAAACCTCGGCCTGTTTTTTTCCAGTTTTTTTTCGGTTTTTTCCGGTTTTTTTCCTAAATCGCGGAAAAAAACTCCAGCCCAAGTTCCGAGTATCCTAGGCTGGTTTTATGATTCCTAACGCTTTCTAGCCATGTACCAAGGTACTGTAGATGATAGGCTGGCGTCAGCGTCGTAGCTCTTAGATGACGGCGCCACGGCCGAATGGTCCACATTCAAAACAAAGCGACTGTCGACATCATGCGACTCAAGGGAGTCAAGTTTGCCTTGTAAGCTTTCCAGTGCTACGACCAAATTTTCCTCCTTACTTTGAAACTGGAAAGTACATTCAAAGCGCATTGACTGAACAGAACCGCTCTGACTCACTTCTCTCTGAGCTTCCGCTATCTGTATCAATTCCAATTCTAATGCACTCCAATCCATCATGTGTCCATTGTCAGTAGTTGGACCATCATTTTCTACTCTGTCCACTTTCTCCTGAAAGTTAGTGACTGACTGCAGATTAGAAGCCGAAAGAGGTCACATCTAACTTTGAGGTGCTTCAGTTGAGTCTCCAAGTTGTGGCCGTCATTCAGTAACAGTGATCCACTTTACCCGATAATGTGTAACGTTATTATGTAAACGTCAAAATCCTTGTGTTAAATGCACAGCAATTCGTACCGCCTCCCATCGTAGCCAACTTACCCGCTAATTGCGTTCATCAATTTTGCAGTTGACACCTTATAACCCGGGTTAGGCTTAGTTGGGTTGGGTTCCATTCTATATTAAATCAATATAATTGCGAAATAAATAAAATAAATGAATTATCAAACTGCAACTTCTTTCTCAACAAGCTGGCATTCCGACAGATCTGAGGTACGTAAGCACTTGGATTTACCACTGACCCTTTTGCCAATTTCATTAAGTACACTAAACAATGCGGTATGTTTCTATGACGATGGCTGGTTCACAATGGGCTGATTTTCAGTCTTAATTGCCAAATATTGATGGTTGTCGCCAACGTTTATCAACGACATTGGGGCTCTCCTACTGAGACTTGTTCGTCTGGTACTGGGGCTCCTTGGTTTGTTGCATTTTCTGTAAATGGGGCTGCCAACTTGCGGCCAAAGTACTTTCTCTGTCTACCACCATGTCATACCATAATTCTGCTGATGCCTCTGGGATCCGGGGATCCAACTGCAGCAAATTGAGCCGGCTTATGCACGGCATGGGAGGGGCTCCTATAGTTTGGAGTTCTTTCTTTTTTTTTCACTAAATATGGTATAGACAATTCTGGTTAAAAGACCCGATAAATAGAACCGTAGAACCGATTAATGTGATTAAAAGTCACCAACAAAAAACAATCCATTTTGGATTAAAAAGGTTAGACCTTGTAGACACATGCAAACCTAAAAGTCGAGGGGAAAATCATCCCTCACTGGCACCTTCGAGATATTCGTCCATCTCGTGCGGATTGCGAACAAATTTCCTCCATTGGGCAATGACTTCTTTTTTCTGCTCCTCCGTCTGAGGCTCTGTTGGTCCAAAGTAAGTTTGCCCTTTGTTCTCCAGAGTAGGCATTCCTTGCAGCATCGTCATATTTTCCTTCCTAATGTCGTCAATAGCCTGGTGCAATTTAGTTTTGTCAGCGATCGTACTGGCGAGGATTCTTTGAGCATGGTGAAACACTCTTTTGCTGGTGATTATTCCAACGTTGACTCTGTGCACAAAAGGCTGAAACATCAAATTCTCTCCTTCTGTGGGGTTCGTTGGTTTCGCCAGGTGCTTTTGTTCAGTTCCAATTCCCCGACTAAAGTAATTGTTGACAACTTTGCGACCCATCTCTGTCGCGAGAAAATGGAAAGTTTCGCCCTTGTACAATTTCACCGACAATGCTGCGATTTCGTTGCGCGTTCGGTATTCCATTCCAGGAGGAGCAGCTATTACGTGCTTCAGAGCCGGCAGTGTTCCATACTGTGGATCAGGTATACCTGTACCTGTACCTGATTATCAGGTAGATTTGCAATACCCACCTGATACCTACCTGATACCTGATCGGGTACTTTCGAACTGTACCTACCTGATTTTGGGTATTTTTGGTCTGAAACAGGTACAGGTATCAGGTACAAACAAAAGACATTAAGTCGTAGTTTTAGACAAAACAGTGACCCAACCAGGCCTTTTCAAACTACAAAAACCGCTAATTTCTGCTAATTTTGTACTCACAATGCTTTCTAAAACAGGTTTTGCACGTTTATTTTCAAAATTTTCTCGCCCCTGTTTAACCATGGCTGAACAAAAAACAAATCTGAAAAAAGGTTACACTCCGTTTGCAAAATCCTGGGTAAGCCACTGAGTAGAGGGACGTACTGCTAAAAAGGGTTTACAAGAAGCTTTTCTCTGTCTGGCAAAGATCAACTCAACACAACCAGAGATGGATGTAACTTTTTTTAACAATATACCTGATACCTGTATTTTTGTGAATACCTACCTATACCTGATACCTGATTGGTTACTTTTGAAATACCTGTACCTGATACCTGATATTAGGTACTTTCTCAATACCTGCCCACTGTAGTGTTCCGTACAGCCAGTGGGCAGTCGCCATGATGAGAGCTTGTGTCACTGCTGCCGTGTCAAGAAACCCAGGCAAGAGGAGGAAATCTACAGTGAAATTGATTTCTTTGTCCGCATTGGCCCCAGGTTTCAGAACGGAAAAGTGATAGATGGTGGTGCCTTGGGGTACCTTAATACCTGATACCTGTATTTTTGAGAATACCTACCTGTACCTGATACCTGATTGGGTATTTTTGAAATACCTGTACCTGATACCTGACATTAGGTACTTTCTCAATACCTGCCCACAGTACCTTGCGGCCATTCCTTCAGAATTTCCCTGTTTTTAATCAAGACCGCCGGGTGAAGAAGAATAGGTCTGTTCTGTTTGGGAGGAATGGCGTCGAGAGAACTTATTACAAAAGAAACAGCAGTAGCAATGCTACTTATGTTTTTCGAGTCTTTGACCGAATTTATAAGGTCGAATTGCACTGGGTGCAATTTTGCTTTCAGGTGATTTTTTGAGCCCTCCTTAGTCCTCTGAGCGATCAATTTGGCTCTATCATCTAAGTTAGACAGCAACCGGATAGAAGCGCAAGCGAAATTCTCGACATCTAATGCCGTACCCAAATCCACTCTTATCGCCTTTTGAAGTCGACCTGGGAGTGAAAAGCCCATCAGATGAGCTGTTGCGCAAGATTCTGATGTATAAAGAATATTGTCTCTGTCTTTTACGAGTTTTGCTCGATTGCCGGACTTCTTAATCTTGATAGTGGAACCAGCGGAGTCAACGGCAGCGTTGAACATTTCCATAGCACAAAGAGTTAGTGCTATGCCTGCCAAACAGGCATTTCGGGTAATGTTCTTGTTTTTCATAGCGGTCATCACAGTGGTCTCCAGTTCCTGTGTGTCAAAAATGTACTGAATGATGGGCAACCAATAGGCGTCTTTCCCTTTGCCCTCCTTCTCCTTGTTAAACTCTGTCAACAGGTCCTTTGGAATTGCTTCAGCGAACATGTGGACTCTAGCCACCGTTTGACTTCGCAGATTCATGGATTTCTGGCAGTAACAGAGGAATCTTTTCTTCACCTCGCCTTCGCCACTTTGGATATTCACATCAATGTGCCCCCAACGGTATTGATCGTTTTCGCCCCACATCCTCTCGCCTTTTATCCCTGTGAAATCATACAATTGAGTCCGCTTAGCCGCTGTATCCAACTTGAGAGAGGTCATTTTTTCTTGAAAGGTTGGCTGTTCAGGATTCCGACTCAGAATTTGAGCCAAAATTTTGGCCAAACCTTCACCACTGGTGATGTCCGGTAGACATTTGACTGTTGATTGAGCACACACAACAATTCTGAAGTGTGACAGTAAGACTCGAGTTTGGAATCACTCATTTTAATGATAAAAGTTGTTTCTACTTCAGTAACTGGGAAATTAGTTTGGAGTTCTTCTTGTACCCAAGAACGGTGTCGATTCATCATACATGTAACAGCTCCGGGCCGACCTGGTGGGAGGGGGTAGGGGGGTTTCCTCAGGTGGGGGTCGAGGGGGTTTCGCCCAGGTGGGGGGTCCCAAATTTCGAAAAGCTCCAAAACGCCTAGAAATGCGTTTTTGGCACGTTTTTTCAGTAAGGACGCTAAAAATCGCTATTTTAAGCTGCGAAATAGCGTTTAAAAGCTAAAAAGAAGCAAAAAATGACAAAAAGAGTTTCCAAAAACACCGATTTTTCTTAAATATCAGCAGTGGAAATGTAACGCCGTAGTTTTAGCTCTGACAGCTTTATTCGGCCCAACCGGGCAATAGCGCTACATGGAGGCCAGACTGAAGGAAGAGAGAAGCAGAGAGCCGGCTTGACAGCCAAAGATAAGAAACACCTGGGCGGCCAGGTTTTTAGAGAGAGAGAAAGCCTAGAAAGCATGAGAGACAAAGACAGAGAAGGGGCGGCGGTCGGCGCCACGCCGGCGGAAAGGAAAAAGTAGAAGGCATGCATGAGAAACTAGCAAGAGCGAGGAGAAAACAGCGACAGTATAGATTACGTACAAAATACGACGGCAAGCATAAATATGCACATTACATACGCCCACAATGCAAACAAGATCTGACCTCAGATCTTAAGTACAAGAACAAAATGAAATCACCCTAGCGGGTCTTAGAGATACCGCGAAAAAAGAAAAGAGAAAAAAAACATAAACATTGTGAACAAAAGAAAGGACAGAGAGGAGTAGCAGAAAACACACACAATGTTAAAGCACACAAATAATATGTACATACCGTCCTGGCGCAAGTGAAGCAAAAAAAATCGTTCAACGACGGGGACGCAGGTTGTACCTTCGTCTGTCGCTATCCGTTTGTCCATCGGTCTGGACATCTGTCTGTCCGTCCATCGTCGGGTTGTCTGACTGTCCATCCCTTCGTTGATGCGTTGGGGTTTCCACTTCACCAGCTGTAACGCTGTTATGTGGCTCTGGAGCTTGGGTTCCGATCGGCGTGGTACAGTCGTCTGGACTGCTTTCAACCGGAAGTGTGGACACGCGATCGCCTAAGGATGGTTTGAGGCGATTCAAATGCACTAAGAACAATTTAGCTCGTGGGTCACTGGCCGAAGTCAGAAGTGCGTTAGGTCCATTTAGTTCAAGAATACGGTATGGGCCCTTCCACTGATGTGCGAGTTTGTGGGTCTGCCCAACTGGAATAGCAGGTGAATGCAACCAAACGAGTGAACCCACTCGGAAGTCAAGCAGGTGAACCTGCCGATCATAGTAGTGTTTTTGCATTTCCTGTGCATCACCAATATGTGCTTGTGCTATGTCCCAGGCCGTTTGAATGTGCCAAACCAGAGAATCGCGATACGAAGGAACATCCACATAGCGTGGGTTCGGTGCAACCAATTGGGTTTCAAAGGGCAGTACGCAATCTCGCCCATACATTAAAAAGAATGGTGTATCAGCTGTAGAAGCATGAATGCTCGTTCTGTAAGCCAACAGAACAAGTGGCAGAAACAAATCCCAATCTGTTTGGTTGTGGTTCACAAATCCAGTCAACATATTGAGCAATGTGCGATTAAAGCGTTCACATTTGCCGTCGCACATGGCATGGTAGGCAGTTGTGTGGTTATGTGTAATGCCGAAAAGTTTATTCACCTGGGCAATGAGGTCAGAGGTAAACTGAGAACCCAAGTCGGACAAGAGGTGGCGCGGTGCACCATGTCGACAAATGATGTGATTCACAAATAGTCTGGCTAGGGGCTACAGTCTCAGCTTTCATGTCTAACATAGGAAAACATTCAGGCCAGTTGGTGAGATAGTCGATAAAGACACATATGTACCGGTTGCCTCGTTCAGTCATGGGCAATGGACCCAACAAATCTACTGCCACACGATCCATAGGACCATTCACAGGGATTGGTACTAGTGGTGCTCTGGTGGTGGTAGGTGGGTCCTTGCGTTTGCTACACGTAGTGCAAGAGCGTACCCAGTCAAAGACATCTGCACGAAGTCCTGGCCACCAAAATCGAGCACGAACTTTGCCTAGCGTCTTGGCATAACCCAAGTGGCCAGATATAACACTATCATGGCAAGCATGCAAAATAGAAGATCGAAGTTTGGCCGGAAGGACCACAGCACCTTGGCGGCCATGGTTGGTTTGGCGGTAACGAGCCGGAAATGTATGGTAAAGTATGCCAGAGTTGAGATAATAGTTGGCAGCTTGAACATGAAGTCGCCGCCGCAGTTTTGGTTCTTCTGGCAATTTTCCATCAGACAAGAATTCAATTAAATAGTTCAGTGCTGGTTCTGCTTTTTGATAACGGACAATAGTGTCAGTTGGGAGGCTGAACTCGTCAACTTCTTCTGCTGTTTCACCTGAACACGAATATTCATCAGTTGCCACTGTGGGGTTAGGAAAACAGGTCCGTGACAGAGTGTCAGCCACAACATTGGTCTTGCCACTTTGGTAGACAATTGTTATGTCATAAGACTGCAACTTCAGTTGGTAGTTAGCTAGGCGCCCCTCAAGATCTTTTCGAGTCATCAATGCACGCAGAGGTGCATGGTCAGTGTAAACAGTGATTTTGTGGCCATAAAGGAATCCCTTATAAGCTTTGATAGCTTCACAAATGGCCAATGCTTCAAGATGTATGATAGGGTAATTCCTTTCAGGTGGGGTCAAAGAACGAGACCAATAGGCAACTGGATGTTCCAAACCATCAGAAGGATTGAGTTGACTAAGCACACAGCCTAGACCTTGAAAAACTCGCATCCGTTCGCAGAATCCATGGCTGTTTAAAATCTGGAAATGCCAGCACTGGTGCAGTAATCAAAGCAGAACGGAGTTTTTCGAAGGCTGCAGTGTCATCTGCCGTCCAGAATTGTTCAGTGTCAGAGTGTCGGCCATTTTAGCTGTATTTTACCCACAGGAAAGCCGTTTACTCGTCACCCGCGAATATGGCTTGGTGTCTTTAGGGATGGGCAACGTAAATTAAAATCGGTAATTTATGTACGCGTTATTTCTGTTTTACCAGATTTTAATTTCCGTATTCGTAACGTGTTACGGAAATTAAAACGGCTAATTTCTTGCTGTAACGCGTTACGTAAATTAATTTCCGTGACGTCGTAACAAATAAGATTCCAGCCATACGTAAATTAATTTTCGTTTTTCTTCAAAAATCGCTAGTAGGTAGTAGCAATCGAATATCGCGGAAGAAATCATAAAATGAACTGTATGCAAAGCAAATTTTAATTCTGTGTTTGTTCGATTGGAATTGCATTCGTATTTTTGAAATCTAACTTCACACCAAAAGGAAGGAATGAAATGTGGGTACGTTTTTTGGCTGAATTACTGTAGCTGCTGAGGGTTTAATAACTGCGCAGCAACTAGCCAGCCAGCTACGTACGTACTACAGATTGTAGTCTACCTACCGCACACTGACGGTTAAACGTATGACAGTACTTACGTATAAGATTAGTAGTGAAGAAAACTATGCAACTTCGCTTCTCTGTTTGAATGCATTTTAAATCTACAACATACTGTTGGCAAGTCCGACTCAACCTTCATCTATTAATTGGTTTTTAACCTGAAATTTGTGGACTTTAACCTGAACCTTAACCTATTTGTTTCAGCCGGAGTTGAACCTGTTCCGTTTTATTGGACTTTCTCAACAGGTTCAAATTTCAACTGGAATTTTTAGGCAAACTATGTAAAATTTTCGGTTGGATTGCACAAAATTTTAAAGATTTCATGTTTTTATACCTATTTTCAAACTGAAACTGTTAGAAAACGAAAGTACACTGCCCTGTAAAGTCTGATGTATGTTTTTCTGCCAGTAGAAAGGCTTATAGCTCAGAAAAGTTGCAAGCAGCGCAAAATATCTACAGTTTTTGGAGATATCGGTGGACTTGAACCTGAACCTATTGTCCAGGTTTTTTAGAAGATGGACTTGAACTGAAATTTCGATGTTGGCTTTGACTTGAACCTGAACCTATTTTTCAACCCCGAACTTTCCAACAGTAGTACAACACCTACACATGAATTTATAGTTGCCTGGCTTTTCTGCCTATTTTCTTATACAGGGAGATAACATATTGACAAATTCAAGCCTTCAAAAACGTATCTACAAGATATTTCGACTTACTAAAATTGACCGAAATTAACCGGTTTAGCAGTTCGAAGAGTGGGATTGGGCTTCTGTGCGACAAGGGCGAAAAATTTTCGAAAAATTAGCCTTAAAAGTCGCATTTAAGTTTCAGTAGTAACCAAAAATATGCCTATAATACAACAAAACAATGCGGTGGGCTCAGGATTCAACAGAAAAATCTGTTTTACGCTAGGAACGTAAATTAATTCACGTACGGAAATTAATTTACGTATTGCTAAACTTTAATTTTCGTATTCGTTTAATTTCCGTATCCGGATTTTTTTAATTACAGTAATTGTTAAGCGTAACGTAAATTAAAAATCGGCGCTTAATTTACGTTACGCGTTACGAAAATTAATTTACGTGCCCATCCCTAGGCGCGGCGCAGCCCACAGGGCAGCACGGATTTAAGCGGCAAATTCAAACGTGCACCCACAGCCGGCTAAGCGCTGAGCCTTGCAACATGTGCCAAAGCCAGCCAGCCAAGCCACGCAATCAAACCAATAATAGGTCCACTTACTGTGCGTGCTTGCCCTCCGCTGTCCGTCCCTAACACCGTCCCCACCGCCCAGAAGTGGATGTTCAACTTCATTCGTAAGTACAGCTGTAGGCTGTCTTAATGAACGTTACATCAATCTTTCAAGAATTTATTTATCTTTCATTTAAAAAAGGATTTTTTCAAATCTGTTTGAGATTTGCGGTTGCTACAGCAAAAAATCTGCTGGGATGTTTTTTTGGTGGACTCTGTACATGTGTATGGCCAAAGCGCCTATCTATACACTATAACTAAACTTCAATCAAACTTCCAATCCAAATGTACGTAACCATACATGTAACAGGTCATCCACCGATGGGGGGACGGGGGTTGGGGGGGGGTCTGGCGCCGGCCGGGGGGGGGGTCTGAGCCAAAATTTTGGGAGGGGGGTCGGGCACTAAAAAACGCTCAAAAATCGAAAAAATCGCCAAAAACCTCTAATTTGGGCCGAAATACAGCTAAAAGTGCTGTTTTGCAGGCGATTTTGGCAATTTTTGTGTCTGAAATTGTAAAAAATTGCAAAAATATGCTCAAAAAAAAACTTGCCAGGAAAGTCGGAGGGGGGGTCGGCGCCTAAGTCGGGTGGGGGTAGACCCCCCAGACCCCCCTGTTACATGTATGTACGTAACGCAGGTGTGGTGTGTCATCGTGTCCCAGTGAGGCTGCTTTATAAAATTTGTCATGGAAAAGTGAGGGAAAGAAGAACACAGCAAATTCGCTCTTCAAAAACGCCTGAACGAACTCTGATAAAGGCAGGCGTATAGAAAACTGAACTCGTATAGAAAAAGGTCGACCGGCGACTTTTCTGTCGGTTGACACATTTAATGCATGAACGTGACAGCACGCCGAAGTACATTTTATCAACACAGCAAATGTTGCAAGAAAGAAAAGTCGCCGGTCGACTTTTTTCTACACGATTATTAATACCGGTTCACACTACGAAATAAGAAATAAGCACAGTAAAAATCAGCTGCAGAGTATCGTCAGCGTCAGAAAGCGTCAGTAGTTCTTTCGGTCTTTATTACCTCTTCTTTGCCCATAAGTAGCACCGTTGGGCGCGTGTGCTCCTTTGTTTAGAGACTGCCGGGTATCGTCTAGTTTGCTGCCATTACACCGGAACCACTACAGTGCTTATAGTGTCATGTGTCAGTGATTATGTGTGATTGAGTACGTACGTGTTTGACCGGTGAGTGTATGCTGTAATCTAATTTGTATTACTAACCGCGTTAGGGTCACACATACTGGACTGGACCGGCTCAGATAGGCGCCTCTGATTGTCAGTCTTGCCAGCTGCTAACCCACCACTCCGCCATCGTGACATATAGGTAGGTTTCTGACCACTTTTCGTCTTAGACAGTCGTTATTACGTCGCCGAACCTTAACCTATTTTATTTCAGCCGGAGTTGAACCTGTTCCGTCTTATTGGACTTTCTCAACAGGTTCAAATTTCAAGTGCAATTTTTAGGCCAACTATGTAAAATTTTCGGTTGGATTGCACAAAATTTTAAAGATTTCATGTTTTAATACCTATTTTCAAACTGAAACTGTCACAAAACGAAAGTACACTGCCCTGTAAAGTCTGATCTATGTTTTTCACTGCCAATAGAAAGGCTTATAGCTCAGAAAAGTTGCAAGCAGCGCAAAATATCTACAGTTTTTGGAGATGTCGGTGGACTTGAACCTGAACCTATTGTCCAGGTTTTTTAGTAGATGGACTTGAACCCGAAATTTCGATGTTGGCTTTGACTTGAACCTGAACCTATCTTTCCACCCTGAACTTTCCAACAGTAGTACAACACCTACACATGAATTTATAGTTGCCTGGCTTTTCTGCCTATTTTCTTATACAAGGAGATAACATATTGACAAATTCAAACCTTCAAAAACGTATCTATAAGATATTCCGACCTTAAAATTGACCGAAATTAAACGGTTTAGCAGCTCGAACAGTGGGATTGGGCTTCTGTGCGACAAGGGCGAAAAATTTTCGAAAAATTAGCCTTAAAAGTCGCATTTAAAATTCAGTAGTAACCAAAAATATGTCTGTCTAATACAACAAAACAATGCGGTGGGCTCAGGATTCAACAAAAAAATCTGTTTTGCGCTAGGAACGTAAATTAATTCACGTACGGATTTACGTATTGCTAAATTTTAATTTTCGTATTCGTTTAATTTCCGTATCCGGATTTTTTTAATTACTGTAATTGTTAAGCGTAACGTAAATTAAAAATCGGCGCTTAATTTACGTTACGCGTTACGAAAATTAATTTACGTGCCCATCCCTAGGTGTCTTACCCTGGCTGAGTTACATATACCTACCTCTTGGTTCTTCTTACCTGTCCTTGGCGGCTTCGGCTGCCCCCTCGGTCACTTATAACCCTTTGCTGGCTGCCCTTGATCGATTTTATCAGATCGCCGGCAATCTCGCTATGTCACATTTACATACATCCTCTCTCTGCTTTCCAGTCGCTGATGACCCCCTGAGTGGCTCAAATACCAACCAAATGACGTCGGCCTATGACAAGACAAGTCGATTCTGAAGGACGCGGTGGTATTGCCCGACACCGAGCTGGTGCTCGGAGCTGTTGGATTTGTAAAGACGCGAGTGGAGGTGCAGTACAAAGAGAGGGGCACCGTGTCTGGCCATCTGCGTACCTGCTTTCCCACCTTAGTGCTTGGAGTAAAATTTTGGGTTCGACTGTCAATAGCTCACTTTCAAGCGCTATTTTAGTTGAGGAGTTCAAAAATCTGTATGGTCACTACCGTGCTAACGCCACAATTTTGAAACACATCGGATCGGAAGGGCGATTGACTAAACACAAACGAGAAGCCATTCGGTTGCAACGTTCTTTCATGAGAAGAAGTTCAGTCAGTCACTTGTTGCGCACTGAGTAATACATATTAACGTTTACATAAGGATGTTACACATGAGGTTAAATATCTAATGAAAGAATTACGCAATTTTGTGACCATATATTGTACTGGTACCGCATGGCGACCACAACACCAACAATGACGGTTGAAGTGTGCTCGTTCTCTGTCTGTTTTTCCAACAGTTATTTCTGTCTAATGTGTACTGTGCCATGTAAGTAAGTAAAGTTTATTCCCAGACACACATGTAGCATAATGATAGTACAAAGTAACGATAAGAGCGATATGAGTAAAAGAAAAGGCATTGAGTTAGCCATATAATAGCTATTTTATAACCCAAGCCTATAAATGTCTTTACTTTGTTCGTTTTACGCTTCCTTTTTATTGTTCAAATTGATTAGAAAACGTTATAATAAGACAGAACCACTTGCTGAACCTGAGAGATCAAATGTAACAGAAATGTATGATTTGTCGAGGTAAGTAAAAGATTCATTCTTTACCTATCGTGATAATTGATTGTTTTAAAGAACTTTGTTTAGAATTGTAACAGACCGACCGGCTTATAGCCTTTACTTTTTTCCAAGTGATTATAAGAAGTAGCGCACTATTATAAAATACGAGTAGCATAATAGGATGTCTACATGGATTACGCACAGAGAAACGCCTAATACAAGCACATGATTCCATACATGTAACACGTCATCCGCCGATGGGGGGAGGTGGGTTGGGGGTGTCTGGCGCCGGCCGGGGGGGGGGCGGTCTGAGCCAAAATTTTGGGGAGGGGGTGGGCACTAAAAAACGCTCAAAATTCGAAAAAATCGCAATTTTTGGGCTAAAAATCGCCAAAAATCGCTAATTTGGGCTGAAATACAGCTAAAAAGTGCTCTTTTGCAGGCGATTTTGGCAATTTTTGTGTGTGAAATTGTAAAAAATTGCAAAAATTTGCTTGAAAATTTACTTGCCAGAATAATCGGAGGGGGGTCGGTGAAATCGTCTCGGGGGGGGTCCCATCTGGGGGGGTCTGGCCTAAGTCGGGTGGGGGCAGGCCCCCCAGACCCCCCTGTTACATGTATGCATGATTCACAAAAGAATATACACTACCGCCCACCTACAGAGCCACATACGCCATACGTATGCATACGTGTGTCATACGCGCCCTATGTTGAGGGATAGACAATACAGACGCGTATTTGTTTACATAGGTGCCAAAAGTCGGATAATCTTTCCGTATGCCACACGTCGGTCATACGGCACAGACGGGTGTGTGTCAGACGCGTGTGTGACCGTGTGTGAGGAGGCCTCTGCTGCACTTGTTTGTCTCCCTACCAGAAGTGCACCTGTCCCTCGGCCGGGTTGGCCGTCGGTGTCAGAGTTTAGAGCAGAGCTGTGGAGTGTAGGCAGGCCCTGGCCACAAAAGCCGGCGCCGGACGCTCGGTCAAATTACCGTAAAACTTCTACTAACTAAAGCGCATCAATGCTGACACCGCTAGCGTAGCGCCCTTTTATAGACAGTCCGAAAATATCAACTGAAAAGCTCTAATAGTAGCGCCGTTCTAATGAAGCTGTGCATTGCGTACTGGTCTCTAAAACATAATTGCAACACCGACTTTCGGCCACCTGAGAGCTGGGACCTCAATCTACCGAGTATTGAGTGAGTGGGCGCATCTCAAACTATTAATTGGCCGATTGGCAAGCAGTAAACAATTAGCACATACGCGTATGTCTGGCTCCCACACGTCTGCACACGTGTGCTTTCAAAACTTATAAGCGTCTGGGTCACACACGTATGACACACGTATGCATACGTGTGGCGTATGTGACTCTGTAGGTGGGCGGTAGTGTATGTCTGATCTCAGACGTGGGAAAGAGTATTAGACACGAATATAAAAGAATAAAAGCTATGATCAGATATAGGCACTAAAGAAAAATGAATAACAAACACAACCTAAAGATTTGGACATTTGTCCACAATGTGCGAGCAATGCGCCCGTCTTTCGCCTATGGTAACGCGCTTTTGCGCAAAAAAAGTGGATCTAATTTGGGTCGGGTTGAGGCCCTTCGCGCTGTGGCCATTTTCGTTAGAATAACAGTCGTTTTGTGCAAGTTTTTGTTAACAGGTGATTACCGAGATTGAACTTCACATGGAACTGGAACGCCGTCAAGTGGTGAAGCTTAACGTATTCTTTGAGAGCAGCTACAACACTTGCCCCATCCTGATCTTGGAGGAGTGGGTTATTGATTTTGGTCATAATAACTAGTTGACCCTGCTTTTTCTTCTAGTCTCTGTTGGATTTGCTCTGTGGTTGCAGATCAGTTTGTGGCCGCGGTGGTCTGGCTTAGTGGTACTCATGTGACTGACGGGAAGCTCGAGTTCTTCAAAGGTATTTTGTTCACCGATTCTCTCAAGAAGCTTCTGGCAGCGAAGCACAGAGGGCCAGAGGTGACGAAAAGTTGGGATGACAAACAGCAGACTCAACGTTTTCTTACTTTGATTCCTACTGCAGCGGAGTTCGAGCCTCTCAAACGAAAAGCGCGCACGAAGGTCTTCGTTTCAACATTACCAAAGTGGTGCATGTCTAAACTATCGCTCAGTTCGCCTGTAAAATTTGGGACTTTTCCGTTTTGTTCACTTCTGGTATCATGAACTTTGTACGTGCTACTGACCCTCTCGCTGGCAGCACACATCGCTACAAACATAGTCATCGTTTCGCTATATTATCAGTTCAGTATTATGTTGTGTTCACACTGATCTTTTTTTATGCGGAGTTGTGTAAAATATGGTAGTTGTTGAGAAGACAGTTTATTCTGATGCCAGCGGTCCTAGCAGTGCTGTTTTGGTTCAGAGTAAAGGCATTGTCGCTCACCGAGAACGGACAGCAAATGAAAGACATTTATCAATAAATGGGAGACTACGCACAGCCACATGTTTGAAAACTTTGTTTACATAACAAAGTCACACATGCTGTGAGCTCAATGATTTTTATGCTTACTCGCTGATCGCTGACTGGGCGTTGGGAGGTTCCTACAAGTCCTGTTCCCTTGCTGCTTAGCAGGTCAATCCGGATGTTGGCTTTAATTGGCGTTCGGGGTGATAAACTGCTGGTTTTGATGTGCAAGTGGAGATGTCAATTAGTTAACTGCCAGGTATAATCCTTCGTTCTCAGATGTCTCAGGAGTGAGTTCCGTCACACCAGGTGGTTTTCCATTGAGAATACATTCCGATACAGTCGGCAGACAATAGAGACTTCACCACCTTGAGTAAAGCGCCAGTGCAAGTTAGGGACTTCTGGTGCTGGATCGAAGCGGGTGACCAGCTGCCTTCAGTCACCGGGAGGGAGGCAGAGGCAAAATATATCTGGAGACTCTCTGGTGACATGGTCATGCTGTGGCCTTGGGAGGTGACCAACTTGGCGGATGGCCATAATGTGTTCCGTCACTGACCCAACTACTGTTGATCGGGTATACCCATACCCACACCCAAAACTGGGTATTTTTGAGCAAACTACCTGAAATTGGGTATAAATACGAAATTTTATTTTCCTGGAACCAAATGAACTCGTATCGGCGTAACGAAAATTAATTTTCGTACTCGTGCGAATACGAATTAGGCATTTCGATTTTCGTATCGACTAACTAAAACGAAAATTAAAATGGACAAATATTGAGTTAACGAATACGAAATTCAAACGGATTTATTTTCGTGCCGATTCGTAAGTGCCAGCAGGTGTTGGGCTTGGTGGTGAACCTCTGCCTGCGCCAGTGCACGATGGCTGCCATCTGTAGCTTAGCGGAGTAGGTCCGCAGCGGCAACGATGCGTGAGAAGGCGGCGGCGTATCTGCTGGCACCAATGGCCCATCATCTGGCAGCACAATCGGAACTCGAGGCGTCCCCAGCTAGATTTGTAAAACAGAATATTTTGAAGGCAACAGAAAGCAATAGAATTTTAACTTGTAGGAGATGCAAGGATGCATCAGAAGTAACTTTAAATACAAAAGCTGATACTTTGGTTCAAACATAGTGTTACAGCCTGAGAGCATACAGCATTTTCTACCTACACCATTGCTCACAAAGTGGCTGCTGCCCTCCAAAACGCATTTTTAGGCTTAGAATAAAAAAGAGCCTAAGAGCACTACCTCCTCCTGCAGACGCCTGCTTCTGGAGTTGGAAGCCTAGGCAGCATCAGTAGATTGGTTAGCCTTGGCTGAACCTCTATCTCTCGTCGTCTCCCTGCTCCCAGACCTCAACCTCGCCGATCTCCTCCTAAATGGCGACCGATTCCTGCATCTTTGATGACTGCGGCGTTGGGGAGACAGAGACCGGACTGGACGCACTGTGCTCCTTTCTGATGCGGCTATCACTGTGCTACTTAGTGAATAATTTACCTTGACGTTTATAAATTAGTTTTGCCAATTAAGCTAAACCTTAAGTAACGAAAAAGCGATGGGATTTTTTTATCTATACTGAATAACCAACCAACAACGATTTGACAGACACTCTAACCGGCGCCACTAAAACAATAAACTTGTCACATCGAATGGATGTGATTCGTTGTTTAGCTTTCGCGCATTCATACAGTAGCCTAGTCATCTTTTGTTCTTTCTTGCTAAAAACCGGTTTGACCTTGTTTTGTGCGGCCAGCCCGGACAGCTGGGCAAGGTAGGGCAGTGAGTGTTTCTGTAGCGAGTGAGCGGATTGTGCCGCAGTGAGTTTTGTGTGGAGTAGTGAGCTGATTGTGCCGCGGTGAGGTAAAGTGTATCTGGTGCCACGCTGTACGCGCAGCAAATAAAGGTAACGTGCGAGTGGTGTGGTTTCGAACCTATGTAGATAAGTTGTTTGCCCTTTAATGTGCTTCAAAGTCGGGCCTGTGCAAACGAGCGCAGACGGTCGAAGAAGAAAGGACGGAAGGAGACACAGAAATTTTGTCATGGTGCCACTGTAGCCACTACTCGCGCGTCCAGTCCAGATGCCTTCACACACCAAGATACGCACAACGGACCGGAAGGAACGCCCTGACCGCAGCACCGAGTCAGTTTAGTTTGCTTTCTTTCCATTTGTTAGAGTGCGTATGTACGTGGTACTCATGAGTGAAGCGCAGGACGATGTGTCAGACTCTAATTTGCCTATCAAGTTAACGCGGCAACGTAGACAGCAATTTGTGCAGCTACGCGAAGGTCTTTCTGCCGATGTTTTGCGCTGGCTGGCCGAGCTAAAAGAGGTTGTTTTGCAAGTAACCACTGCAACCGACGCAGCCGATTTTGCTTTGCAATACGTTGATTTAAAGCAACATTTCGAACAGGCCAGCCAACGCTTTCAGAGTTTGCGAGACCAGTACGAACCAGCAGTGGCCCATTCTGAAATGGACCGAGTGCAATTTCAGCAGTTTAGCGATATTATGCAAATTCAGCTAAAAGAAGGGTTCGACAATCTCGCAATTCTGAAGACGCATGTTGAGGCAGCCTCTCCGGCTACTACCTTTGCACCTGACGCTACGCCAATTTTTTCACCCGTTTTGACTGCTGCTCCTACCTTGGTAGAACCTAAGGCTAGCGTCAGCTCTGCGCCTCTTGCCCCTCCACCTGCAGCGAATGTGAGCACTACATGTACGCCACTTTTGTCACCCGTTGTGACTGCTGCTCCTACAGGCTCAGAGCCTACGGCTACATGTAGTGCCGGCACTACGCCTTTTTCAATGCCGCCTATGGCTAGTGCAAGCGCAATGCCTTCGGTACTTTTGGACCCTTCGGTCTTAGCGCTCATTAGTGTTTTGCAAACACAGTCTGTGCAGGCGGAGCAGAGACATGCGCAGGTACAGAAAGAAATGGAAAGGCGTCACCAAGAACAAATGACGCTCCTTCGCCAAACGCACGCGACGGCACTGGGTAGAGCTGACGATAGGTTGCGTACAACTTTAGAAGACCTCCAACAATTGACTCGAGAGCAAACCGATAGGCACGTACAGCAGCTCAGACAATATTCGGACGCCGTGCAAGAACTTATCTACATAGGTTTGAAACCACACCACTCGCACGTTACCTTTATTTGCTCCGCGTACAGCATGGCACCAGATACACTTTACCTCACCGCGGCACAATCAGCTCACTACTCCACACAAAACTCACTGCGGCACAATCCGCTCACTCGCTACAGAAACACTCACTGCCCTACCTTGCCCAGCTGTCCGGGCTGGCCGCACAAAACAAGGTCAAACCGGTTTTTAGCAAGAAAGAACAAAAGATGACTAGGCTACTGTATGAATGCGCGAAAGCTAAATAACGAATCACATCCATTCGATGTGACACTCCCGCCAGAAACAACAGTGACATAACAAAAAACAAAAAGGGAACACAATCAACAGTACAGTATGTAAGTAACGCCCATCAAATTCCAAAAATCACACAACTACAGTAAACGACGGCCGCCGCGTCCAGGTATCGCTTAAGGAATTTTCTCTCAAAGCGGTAGGCCAACCGAACCATCTGCAATGTTTTCGAGATTTTCTGAAAGAACAATTGGAAATTTCTAAATTTGTCAGTCAGTACCTCAGTGAGAAAGTCAGTTCCGCACCGAAAACTAGTCAACCGGCTAAAGGCTCAACTCCTAGTTCTACTGCCCATGCGCTCGTTGCCAGGTCGGCGCAGAAATGCAGTTTTTGTCAGTCGCAACATTACTCTGATCAGTGCAAAACCTACCCAGATGCCAAGTCGCGTGCGGCCTTTGTCAAAGCAAATAATCTTTGTTTTCGCTGTCTACCTGCCAATCACGTGATTAAGAATTGTACGGTTGCAAAGAAAAAATGCTACCACTGCCAGGCTCTTAATCATAATCGAGCACTTTGCACTCAGAAGTTCGGCAAGTCGGCCGAAACTAAGTCAAAAACTGTTTGGACGCCCAAACAAACTGCTCGAACTTTGGCAACCACCGGCTCTGTGGCTGTTGGTAGCTCGTCCGAATTGGTCGGGACGTTCACTCCCTGTACTCAGACGGTGCCGAATACTACCCAAGTTCCTGTGTTGACTGTTTGCGAACCACAGAAACAGGTTCTTTTGCTTACTGCCCTTGCTACTGTTCGCAATTTAGACACAAATCAGTGCGCTCGAGTTCGTCTGCTCTTAGATTCAGGCAGCCAAAAGACCTTTTTGCGGACTGCTATTCGAAACCAGTTAGGCCTACAGTCGATGGGCAAAGACGACTTTATGATCGCTGGATTTGCGCAACCGCCGCGAAGTTGCTCGGCCCCGAGGGTGAGATTTGGTCTAGAGACGCGAGATGGAACTTGTTTAGTCGTGTTAGCCACCTTGTGTCTTGAAATCACCCAACCCATAGTGCGCTACCCTTTCGATCATAAAACGCAGAGTGAACTCGAAGCGTATGATTTAGCTGAACCGCTAGTTAGTCAGGCAGAGCAGGCAGTCATCGATGTGCTTTTAGGAGGGGACTATTTTTTCGAAATTGTCCAAATGAAGCCCCTCCTGAAAATCAATTCGTCTTTGTTTTTGCTCAGCACAGGACTTGGGCATGTTCCTACCGGCACGATTGAGTTTGGACCGCCAACGATGGCGGCTAGTTTGCTGTTGGTCACTAAGCACGCACCTTTGCACAGACCTAGCGAGTCTGACTTAGAGCGTTTGTGGAAGCTAGATTCGATCGGCATAAAGGAGCAGGAAGAGAAACCTGAAGACGAATGGGTACAGGAACAATTTAACAGTACAGTGGTTCTCGATTCAGCGGAAGGTCGCTATCAGGTGTCCTACCCATTTCGCTTCAGGGATCTCCAGTTGCCGGATAATTATTTCATGGCTCTAAGTCGGTTGCGTAGCTTGGTAAACAGGTTACAGTTGTCCCCCGAGCTTCTTCGAAGGTATGACTCAATTTTCAAAGAATACCTCGACCTTGGCATCATCGAGGAAGTTCGGGTGGATGACACACCTCCTGGCATGGCTAACATACATTACGTACCCCATCATTGCATGGTGAAGCCTTCGAGTGCCACTACGAAAGTACGTATTGTATACGACGCCAGTTGTAGAGTGTCTAAGGACAGTCGCAGCCTGAATGATGTACTGTATAGTGGACCAGTTGGTGTTGAGGATCTGGCCGGTCTCTTGGTTCGTTTCCGTTTACGCTCCATCAGAGTTATGAGCGATATAGAAAAAGCCTTTTTGCAAATTTCAGTAAATCCAAAACAGCGAGATTTTGTTAGAATTTTGTGGATCAAAAATCTGGACAACCCCGGAACCGAAAGAGCGAACCTCCGCGGTTTTCGCTTCAAACGCGTTAGTTTTGGGCTTGTCTGCAGCCCCTTTCTTTTGAGCGCCACGATCCGACACCACTTGAAACGAACTGATTTGTGCTGTGCGATTTCTCAGCTGTTGTCTGCAAATATTTATGTACGTAGATAATGTGCTCGTCAGCGTCTCTGGTTTGGACGAGGCGCAACGTTTGTACGGTCGGGCTAAACAGTTGTTTGCGCTTGCAGGCATGAACCTGCGCGAATGGACATCGAATTGTCGTCCTTTTTTAGACTCTGTTCCAGAAGCCGACCGTGCAAACGATGCTTCGACCAAAGTGCTGGGCCTCATATGGCATTTGCAGACAGACTGCCTAGAAATTGTCGGCGCTTGTAGACAGCCAGATGACAGTCTAACGAAACGGAAATTTCTCTCACTCATTTCTTCGGTTTTTGATCTGCTCGGTTTAGTGTGCCCTTTGCTAACTCAGGCTAAATTGGCAACTCAAGAAATGTGGCGTACACAAATCGGGTGGGACGAACCGTTGACTGGCGACCTAGCCATCAAAGCCCTAGAGCCCTTAGAGCAAATTTCGGAGCTATGAGTCCCTAGAATTACCGGCCCATTAGAAGCAGGGGATACGGTACAACTCCATTGCTTTACGGATGCGTCTGTCCGTTCGTACTGTGGAGTTGTGTATTTGCGCATTGCTAAATCTGAGACAATTTGTTGCTCGCTAGTTTTCGCAAAAAACCGCATCTCCCCTGTTAAACGGCTGACATTGCCGCGCCTGGAACTTTTAGGAGTTTTGCTGGGTACTCGGGTTCTGAAATTTCTCATTGCTCATTTTCACACCCCCATCCAGCAACTTTATTTGTGGTGTGATTCTGAATGTGTTTTGAGCTGGCTGCGGTCCGACCGAGTTTTGCCACGTTGGGTGCAAAACCGTGTCACCAAGATAAAGGAATTTTCGCTGTTGCAATTTAAATCGGTACCTGGGAAAGGGAATCCCGCCGACATTCCCACTAAGCCAGACAACTACCCTCTGTTGGCCCAAAACAGTTTGTGGTGGAAAGGTCCTGAATGGCTGTCTCAACCAGAAGGTCAGTGGCCTAGCAGTAGCAGATTTTCGGATGACTCTCCCCCGGTGGAACCATTTTTGTAATCTGAACTCGCTCCAGAAACGCTAAGAACTCTGACTGCTAGTGAAACCCCATTAGTACCTATCGATTTGGCTCGGTTTTCTAGTCTCACTACACTTTTTAGAACGACCGGATGGGTGTTTCGCGCAATCTCAGTTTGGAAAACTTTGGCTAACCCAGGAAGAAGGGTCAGTAAACGCCTGAAAAAAGGGGGTCGTCTCGCCATTTTGTCAGGTTCGGAATTGGGACGAGCCCAAGTGTTCTGGGTAAAGTTAGTGCAAAAACAGGCCTTTGCCAGAGAACTCCAAGCGCTGAAGGCTAAAACCAAAACACCCCCCAGCCTAGTGCGACAATTGGGACTCTTTTTGGATGAACACCAAGTACTGCACTGTAGAGGACGGTTTGTTTATTCGGATTTGTCCTGTAGGGCTAAGGAGCCTGTATTGCTGCCAAAATTTCATCCGTTTACTCGACTTGTAATTGATTCAGCGCACCGTAATTTATTGCACGCAGGTCCAAACTTGGTGCTCTCTCAAATTCGCCTCCAGTTTTGGATTCCTCATGGGAAGGTGGCTGTTAACTCAGTTTTGCGAGAATGCCGAATTTGCCGCCGACAGGGAGGGAGTTCTTTTCAAACGCCTCCGTACCCCCCTCTACCTGCCTTTCGGATTCAGAAACAACCGCCCTTTCAAACGGTGGGGATTGACTACTTGGGCCCACTGTTTGTACGAAGAGAAACAGAGCGTAGCAAAGTTTGGATTGTTTTGTTGACTTGCGCTATCACTAGAGCTCTTCACCTCGAACTGGTACTGGATTGTACGTGTGACGAGTTTTTAGCCGCCTTCAAACGGTTTGTTGCTCGGAGGGGGACTCCCCAATTGATTTTATCTGATAACGCAACTCAATTCAAACTTGCTGACGCCTCTCTGTACTTTCTCTGGAACGGTAAAGCTGTGAAAATTAGCAAGGTTCAACCGTTTCTGGCTAGTAAAGGAATTCAGTGGAAGTACATCACGGCGATGGCCCCCTGGATGGGGGGCTTTTATGAACGTTTAATTCAGTCCGTGAAGCGCGCCTTGAAGAGAGTGTTGAGTGGTCGTTTAGTCACCATCTTTGAATTGCAAACTCTGATCATCGAAGTCGAAGGCATTTTAAACTCGCGCCCTTTGCTCTCAGTTGACGAGTCTTTAGACCAGGTTTTAACGCCTGCCCATCTTTTAGGCTTGCAGTCTGGTGGGCTACCTTCCGTACAGTATGACTCTGATCCAGAATTTCAGCCTAACAGTACAGCAAAACGCGGTACCCAGAAATTTTTGGATTATTGGAAGTCCTCCCAGCGAGCTCTTAATTACTACTGGCAGGTTTGGCGCACCCAGTATTTGGCAGCCCTTAGAGAAAGCCATGCTCGCAATTTAGCTAAAACTCAGTATGCTGCTAGTCATCTTGTACCGAAGGTTGGTACTGTAGTGCTGTTGAAGGACAGTACCCCTCGAGCTCAGTGGAGTTTAGCCAGAATAACTCAGCTAATTTCTAGTACAGACGGCGTGTGTCGGTCTGTTCAAGTACGCACTCCAACTGGCAAAACGTTACTGAGAGCAGTGAAGTCTCTGGTCCCATTGGAGGGTCCAGTTGACGGTCAAACCTAGTTCTTTCTGTGTCATGTTTTAGACCGTACTCGCCCTCACAGCTTACGGTCACTGCCAAGGATGATGGTCGCGGTGTAGAGCGTCAACACAGGTCGTCTTACCCCGTTAGTACTCAGCGATCTGTACGGTTTGATGATGCCGCCGACGAGAAGCCAATTTACCGATGCAAGAAGTGTTTTCGTGTCGGCAGTCACTTAACCGCTTTCTGCCGTTACGCCGGACGCTCGCGGGCAAGAGGCCACACCAGAGGTGGCGGCAGTAGAGGCGGCTACAGAGGCAGCAACGGAGGAGGCAACCGTGACGGCGTCAGCACCAGTCGAAGAGGTCGGAGCAAGAGAGGTGGCCGTAAGGGCAAGAAGCGCAGTGCCAACAAGGAAGATGACTACAAGCCACCCGTCCCTCCACCCTTCGGCACGATTTTAACTGAGACTGTTATAATTAGGCGCTATGTAAAACGGGGCACTAGCAGACCTGGACGCGGCGGCCGTCGTTTACTGTAGTTGTGTGATTTTTGGAATTTGATGGGCGTTACTTACATACTGTACTGTTGATTGTGTTCCCTTTTTGTTTTTTGTTGTGTCACTGTTGTTTCTGGCGGGAGTGTCACATCGAATGGATGTGATTCGTTATTTAGCTTTCGCGCATTCATACAGTAGCCTAGTCATCTTTTGTTCTTTCTTGCTAAAAACCGGTTTGACCTTGTTTTGTGCGGCCAGCCCGGACAGCTGGGCAAGGTAGGGCAGTGAGTGTTTCTGTAGCGAGTGAGCGGATTGTGCCGCAGTGAGTTTTGTGTGGAGTAGTGAGCTGATTGTGCCGCGGTGAGGTAAAGTGTATCTGGTGCCACGCTGTACGCGCAGCAAATAAAGGTAACGTGCGAGTGGTGTGGTTTCGAACCTATGTAGATAAGTTGTTTGCCCTTTAATGTGCTTCGAAGTCGGGCCTGTGCAAACGAGCGCAGACGGTCGAAGAAGAAAGGACGGAAGGAGACACAGAAATTTTGTCAAAACTGTTGTTGCTCAATTACAAAAAGACATTATTTTCCTGTACAATTATGTTCGCCAATTCCAAATTCTCATTCACTCGCTTTAGAGCTGTTATGGGCAATTCGAACAACCTGCCACTTCGCCCAGTGACAGAAGTGCCGCCGGGCACAGTTGTACTGCCGCGTGTTCCGTGCGGTCGCACGTTCACAGAGCACCATCAGATGGAGGCGATACCACCCCCACATTGTTCCACGTTCACCTGATGAAGTGGTTCGACCATCTACCCTCCAGCGGCCAGCCGGACTTTCCAGACCTTATGCTGCTCCAGACCACACCAAACTGAGCCCCGAGCTCAGACGACTCCCTTCTGGATAATCCAGCTGGACTTACTGTATACTCAACTATGCTGAGGACCTGGCAAAATCGGGTTGGCCTATGCCCTGACGACTTGTCAATGATAGCCTTAGAGTTCCACTCACATACCCTCCAAAAAAGGCGCAGGAAAAGCGGTTATGAGGTGCCTATGAATGAGCAGTCCACTGCTGATAGATGTGGTCTGCATGGATATTTATAGTAATTGTATCTGCCTTTAGTAGGCGTCTACTCTTTCTGCTAGAAGTTCAGTAGTCTGTTGTGATTTTTAGGAATGAGCCCGATACTAGTAAAACAAATTACAATTGATCACGATGCAGTTTAACTCAGAAGTGGCTCAGAATATTACATTCGTTTACATAAAGCAATCACGCGCTTTACTATTAATTGTTATATATAATCACGCGCTAATTGTTTGCTTTACTCAAACTTACAAGCTTTTAGGGGCAGTTCTATTTTTCATGCAGTCAAGGACGAATATTACTTTTAGATTCAAAATTCTTTAGACGTTTGTGCAAAAGCTTATGGAACGCACTACCTCCAGTATGCAGAGCCGCAAGACATTAGTTTTAGCTTACTCTGCCAACACATCACGACTAAGGAGTAAAAAGATCTAATCACTGAGAGATCTTTAATGTCCTACATTCTCATAACAAACATAAAGAACCATTAGTAAATGGTTTCATACTCCAATTGGTCTGTGATACTGTTGTTTGGGTATGGGATTTTCAGGAATCGGTTCGGTATGGGTAGGTATTTTTTGGCATACCCAGGAATCGGTTCGGTATCGGTAGGTATTCCCAAAAATACCGGTATTTATTCGGTATTTGCTGAAAACGTTTTACAAAGTCAAAAAACTGAATTTCCCATTTATTTTCCCATGGAATTTGTCATTTTCAAGGTTAGAGGCAGAAAATTCATTAAAAGCAATGGGATTTACAGCTTTTAGGAATTTTTTGAAATTATTTTTTAGTTTTACTGGATTGAAACTCGTTTCTATAAATAATTTTGGCTAAGAGAAATGCTTCCATTGTACTGTAGTTTTAAGGCCTGCTAGTGTACAGTATGGAGAACTAACGAGCAGTGACAAAAGACGGGCTATTCTGTTGCTTGTGTATGGACTGTACATCAAGTACATGGAGACTTGATTATTAAGGAGCGGTGTGAAGTTAACCAAAACTAGACCAACGCTTTTAAACAAATTTGGGACAGGGAGTAGGGTCGGAGGACTAAAAATCCTTCAAATTCAATATTTTGAAAGGATATCGTAATGTAATGTGTTTCTGCATGCAAAGAAAACATTGTGATCGTAGGGATTTTTCGATAAAAATTGCACTAAGCTGGACAAAAAATACCGATTCTCAAATACCTGGGTATTCCCAAAGTAACCGGTATACCCGGTATGGGTATTTATTAAAATACCTGGAATCGGTAGGTATTTATTGGGTAGGTATTCCCAAAAATACCCATTTTTCGGTATGGGTTCGGTATACCCAATCAACCGTAGTCTGTGAGATGTCGATCAAAAATTGGTTTATCGTGACATGGTATAACTGCCATATTCTCTTTCTCGTGCTTTGATGCAAGCTACATCTTCACCGAACAGTTTCGCTTTACAAACAACCTGAACCCGACTCAGCCAATACCTCCAAATTTCCAAGTTGAAGGCGTATCTAGGTTGAGTTTGGTCTTCCTGGAAAGGTAGCTCTCTTGGCTCAATGATGTGGGTCTGACAAAAGCTGGAATAAAGTTTCGTGAGACGTACCCAACCAAGGCCAATGTCATTTTAGCTGACAGTTGCAGCATCACCTCAGAACACGTCGCGCCACAGCTCGACTGCGAAGCGTCATAAGCAAGAGTTTTCGCTCAAAACCAGTGATACACGTGGAGATGCCACATTTACAGTCAGGGAAATATCAACATATATGGTACCACAACACATCTTGTGGGTGGTTGAACAAAAACAGAAGCTAAAATGTCTCTAACAGAATAACATTCAAATGATATACAGGGTGTGTCAAAAAAAAACAACCCAGCAGAGTTTTTGCTGTAGCAACCGCAAATCTCAACCGATTTGAATGAATCCTGCTTTAAATGAAAGATAAATAAATTCTTGAACGACTGGTGTAGCTTTTATTAAGATGCGTTGCTTAGTTCCTGAGATAATTGCTTTCAAAATCAAAACAGAGATTTTGGCAGTGAACAAGAGCGATTCCGTTGCACTTCACAACAAAACGGATTCCTACTGCTGAGGGGCAACAAGACTTTTACAAATGAAGTAACCAAGCATGTGTGGCACCAGAAAAACCTCGTTACGTTAGCCCTGAGCAGTAGTAATCGGTTTTATTATGAAGTGCAACAGAATAATAAAAATCGCTCTTGTTCATAACCAAAATCTGTTTTGACTTTGAGTGCAAATATCTCAGGAAGCAAGCATCATATCTTAATAAAAGCTTCACCAAACTTTCAAGAATTAATTTATCTTTCATATAAAATAGGACTCACTGAAATCGGTCGAGATTTGCGGCTGCTACAGTAATAAATCTGCTGGGTTGTTTTAATCTCTGTTGTGCACTGCCAAAATCTCTGATTTGATTTTGAAAGCAATTATCTCAGGAACTAAGCAACGCATCTTAATAAAAGCTACACCAGTCGTTCAAGAATTTATTTATCTTTCATTTAAAGCAGGATTCATTCAAATCGGTTGAGATTTGCGGTTGCTACAGCAAAAAATCTGCTGGGTTGTTTTTTTTTGACGCACCCTGTATATTTAATTGTTTACATAAGTCAATTACACACGTAACAGCTGGTCCAAAGGAAGGCTGGCGAAGGCCACCACTTCTTGCTCCGTTCGATCGTTAAGCGGAAACTGGTACACAAAGTAGCGGTGGTTGACCGATGAGCCAGTACTGCAGCTTCTGCAGGAGGTGTTGAGAGTAGAGGATGGGTGAGCTTAGTAGAGGAGATAAAACGTCCATGTAAAACGGCAGCTCTGGAGCCGTCATGGCATGGAGGTTCTCCTGTCTTCCTATGTCGTGGTTCAGTCCTCCTTGGTTCTCACTGGACAGCGCTCGTAGTTGCCGTGCGAACACCTGCAAACGCCATCCAGCATCGCATTCATTGCGTCAGCCTCTTCCGCGGGCAAGCCAAACCTCTTGTAGGCAGTCGCCTTTGCTTTGCTCAATGGTTTTCGGCCGTTGTGTGGGTCTTCTCCCGCTGCCCCCTGCTGCCGCAGAGTATGAGCGAAATTTTTATAGAAAATAATGAGAAATACCGCTATTTTGTGAATATTTTGAACCCAATGACGTCTACAGAGCTAAAACAAATCGGTTGAATGCATTAATGACCTTATTTCTGCTAGCTTATTTCAACTAAACTCGAAACTAAGTAACTCAATATTTATTTACTAACTTACTAAACTGAGAGAGCGAATTTAGATACTAACTTTTACTTTTCTAAATTCAAATTTGACAAGTTGTAACTAACTTTTACTAACTAAATTCAGAAAATTTTCGTTCGGCACAAGACTGAGGCGACAACATTTACTCGCTCAACGGCGCAACAAGACAACTGGCTGCAGTGTTGGGCAGGCGCTGGCAGTGTTGCCAGGTCTGAGGGCTACAATTCCCCCAAAATTCAGAAAAAATCCCCCAAAAATACAAAAATCCCCCCAAATAAAAATTGAAAAATGCAACAAAAATGCTCTGCAGAGGCCATTTATGGCTGTTTTCCTTTAATTGGATTACATAACATCGTCAAAACGTAGAAGTAGGGCTTGCTTGTGTAAAAATGGCACAAATGAACTTGATCCATAATAATTAAACTTTTTAAAAACTCAAAATATCAGTTCATAAACCACAAGTCTGATTTATTCAGAAAAATTTCAAGCAAAAAACGTTTGGGGTGAATGAAATTTTGAAATTTGAGAAATTTTTAAGTATTGTATGAAAAATGTTTTTCAAAGAAAATCACAACAAACAAAAACACGATGTTCCATACCTGCCTATGTGCTTTATCGGTACTTATATCTTAAGCATGTGAGAATGAGAACGATGCCTACTTAGGCCTAAAAGCTATCCTGTTTGGATTTTCAGTCGCTAATAAGGTTCGATAGATAAAAAACGGTACTCAAAACATGTTACAGCAAAAAATAATTCCCTTTACCCTAAATTACTGACCACAAAATTCCCCAAGAATTCCCCCAGATTTTGCAAAAATCCCCCAAATAATTCCCCCCACTCCCCCAAACGCAAAAAATCCCCCAATTTTGGGGAAATTTCCCCGTATTTGTTGTTGCGGATGCACCCGCAACATGCAGCACTAGCTTTTGAACAGTATTTGGACCCACGTCAATTTTATTCATCACAATAGCTTTGGCATCATTGATTAAAAATTCCACGTTTTGACTATAGTATTATAATAAAACCGTGCCTAGCGGTTTAGGCCGTGAAGCCACTGTGCGTTGGCCCAGCCTACCCACGTTCATCCACTCTGAGGGACAAGTTTCTTGTGCCGAAGTGTTAGTCAGTGCAGGAACAGTGGAAGAGTCGGCCAGCACTAATGCAGCACACATGCTTGCCCAGCTGGTAGGCGGTAGTTGGCTTCTAATGCGGTCACCGCGCCAGCGCCCGCCAGTGTCTTTGCCAGTTGTCTTGGTGCCCATTTGAGTGAGTAAATGTTATGTAGTGAAGGTGACCACGTCTTATCAGTGTGTTCGGGCCTCACGGCAAGTGTACCGATGCAAAGGAGCTTTGGCTCCCAAAAAATTAAACAAGTTTACAAACAAAACAATGAAATCACACGGAGTTTGAAAGTTTGGTTTGAAAATCAACGCCGAGTTTTGACAGCGCCACCGAGTGGTGATGCTCACGATTGATAAATAGTAAATGGTAGCTATAGCTTGCCTTTGCATGCGTGTCTACATAGGTGTAAGTAGTACATGAGTAATTGTTTTTCATCACCTTCAAACTATTCTAACTATCATCGTGCACATTGTATGTATGCGTAATGGTCCACCCTATTATAGTTGTGGAATTTAGGAACACCTATTTGCATTTTTGTAACAGTCGTTTTATGCAAGTTTTTGTTAACAGGTGATTACCAAGATTGAAGTTGACATGGAACTGGAACACTGTCACGTGGTGGAGCTTAACGGAATCTTTGAGAGCAGCCACAACACTTACCTCAGATGTCCTCCGAGGAACTCATCTTGTCACACGACAAACACTTGTGACTGAAACACACTGGCCGTCAAGGTGTTACTGTGGAGAAATACAAACATACCAGCAGCTCTTGCGTTGCGCCACTATCTGGGACACCAACTCCGCCAAAGTGTAGTTTATTCAGAAAATTTTCGTTCGGCACAAGACTGAGGCGACAACATTTACTCGCTCAACGGCGCAACAAGACAACTGGCTGCAGTGTTGGGCGGGCGCTGGCAGTGTTGCCAGGTCTGAGGGCTACAATTCCCCCAAAATTCAGAAAAAATCCCCCAAAAATACAAAAATCCCCCCAAATAAAAATTGAAAAATGCAACAAAAATGCTTTGCAGAGGCCATTTATGGCTGTTTTCCTTTAATTGGATTACATAACATCGTCAAAACGTAGAAGTAGGGCTTGCTTGTGTAAAAATGGCACAAATGAACTTGATCCATAATAATTAAACTTTTTAAAAACTCAAAATATCAGTTCATAAACCACAAGTCTGATTTATTCAGAAAAATTTCAAGCAAAAAACGTTTGGGGTGAATGAAATTTTGAAATTTGAGAAATTTTTAAGTATTGTATGAAAAATGTTTTTCAAAGAAAATCACAACAAACAAAAACACGATGTTCCATACCTGCCTATGTGCTTTATCGGTACTTATATCTTAAGCATGTGAGAATGAGAACGATGCCTACTTAGGCCTAAAAGCTATCCTGTTTGGATTTTCAGTCGCTAATAAGGTTCGATAGATAAAAAACGGTACCCAAAACATGTTACAGCAAAAAATAATTCCCTTTACCCTAAATTACTGACCACAAAATTCCCCAAGAATTCCCCCAGATTTTGCAAAAATCCCCCAAATAATTCCCCCCACTCCCCCAAACGCAAAAAATCCCCCAATTTTGGGGAAATTTCCCCGTATTTGTTGTTGCGGATGCACCCGCAACATGCAGCACTAGCTTTTGAACAGTATTTGGACCCACGTCAATTATTCATCACAATAGCTTTGGCATCATTGATTAAAAATTCCACGTTTTGACTATAGTATTATAATAAAACCGTGCCTAGCGGTTTAGGCCGTGAAGCCACTGTGCGTTGGCCCAGCCTACCCACGTTCATCCACTCTGAGGGACAAGTTTCTTGTGCCGAAGTGTTAGTCAGTGCAGGAACAGTGGAAGAGTCGGCCAGCACTAATGCAGCACACATGCTTGCCCAGCTGGTAGGCGGTAGTTGGCTTCTAATGCGGTCACCGCGCCAGCGCCCGCCGGTGTCTTTGCCAGTTGTCTTGGTGCCCATTTGAGTGAGTAAATGTTATGTAGTGAAGGTGACCACGTCTTATCAGTGTGTTCGGGCCTCACGGCAAGTGTACCGATGCAAAGGAGCTTTGGCTCCCAAAAAATTAAACAAGTTTACAAACAAAACAATGAAATCACACGGAGTTTGAAAGTTTGGTTTGAAAATCAACGCCGAGTTTTGACAGCGCCACCGAGTGGTGATGCTCACGATTGATAAATAGTAAATGGTAGCTATAGCTTGCCTTTGCATGCGTGTCTACATAGGTGTAAGTAGTACATGAGTAATTGTTTTTCATCACCTTCAAACTATTCTAACTATCATCGTGCACATTGTATGTATGCGTAATGGTCCACCCTATTATAGTTGTGGAATTTAGGAACACCTATTTGCATTTTTGTAACAGTCGTTTTATGCAAGTTTTTGTTAACAGGTGATTACCAAGATTGAAGTTGACATGGAACTGGAACACTGTCACGTGGTGGAGCTTAACGGAATCTTTGAGAGCAGCCACAACACTTACCTCAGATGTCCTCCGAGGAACTCATCTTGTCACACGACAAACACTTGTGACTGAAACACACTGGCCGTCAAGGTGTTACTGTGGAGAAATACATACATACCAGCAGCTCTTGCGTTGCGCCACTATCTGGGACACCAACTCCGCCAAAGTGTAGTTGGTGGGCAGTCCTCCAATCGGAATGTCCGTCTTCACTCGACACACCGGACTTCGAATCTCGCGTGGCCCTACAACACGCACACTAAGATCAAACAGAATTGTTGTGTTGTTGCCGATTTGGTATTAGTCTTAGAGTCGCAACTTAGGCACAACCTTAAAGTCAGCCCTTTAGACCACTGCAACATTTTTGTTCGCTTTCATCACTAAACAACTTTTGTGTTTTGCCTTAGATTTGAAGGACAGATCTAAAGAACACAATTTGCTGCTTGTTTGCTGAGCCGCACATTTTTCGCTTTTTAGACAAAATAGGCGACTTTTAACGTTTTTTTGGACCCCAGACTCCAGAGACGACTTTCCAGGCCCCAGGACTTTTCTACATAGAAATTATGATCTTAAGTAGATTATTGACAAGTTTCAAGGCATTTATGGCCTGTTCACTGCTTTTCGGATTGGATATACCCGTTCTTGACTATGCGACTTGCAGTTGACTGCTTATGTTCAAAGAACCTACAAAAAATGCGATAAATGCGTACTATCATTTACGTGTTTTTGGTGTTCCGCCGGTCTACTATGACCATAAATCGCTTAGTTTCCAAAAATTGCTAAGACGAAAAGATTTCTGACGCTTACTATACACTGCAGCTGATTTTTACTGTGCTGATTTCTTATTTCTTATTTCGTAGTGTGAACGCTCCGCTTATTTCTTATTTCTTATTGCAGACGCCTTATTTCTTATTTCTTACTTCTTATTTCGTAGTGTGAACCGGGCTTTAGATTTGAACGACAACAGAACAAATAAGTCAGCAGAAAGCTAACAATTGGAGAACAATTTTTGTGCTTAGTTTGCTATCGCACATGGGCCGGCGGGCCTGGGGAGCCGAACATTTTTCGCTTTTTAGACAAAATAGGGGATTTTTAACGTTTTTGGCGTCCCAGAGACGACTTTCCAGGCCCCATCCGGATTTTTCCTGCCAATGCATGTTTGCTTCGTGTATGTCGTTGTTGCCCTTTCTCGTTTCTTTCAGAAGCATTATTACGTTACGGTGAAAAAGTCAAAGAATAAACGAACACAAAAGGCAGTTTTACGAATGCAAACAAAGCTGTAACTCTTTCTAAATAAATTAAGCTACTGCTTTTGGAAGAGCCCACAACGACGAACACAAAAAAGTGCTTACAAGTTTAAGCACTAGACGTACCAGAAACAGTTGGTTAAAGCGTTAATTTCAAAGGGACCAGCCCAGCGTACGCAGGATAAGTAACATACCAGAGGTCATCTTATTTGAACAGGTCTGACACACTGAGTGACCACAGGAAAGAAACTTAGGTGCACTCAACATGTCGAAGCAGACCGGACATTCCACCAAACGGGCGAATCCGTCCACCGCACGAACAGCAGCTGATGCAGTCGCCATTCTACTTGTCCGAACGCAAAACCAACTAAGTCGAAAGAAACAGTGAAAACCTCTCTGAAAAACTACAATACAAAACATTAATTAATAGTGGAGGGTATGATGACACGATGGCGAGTGGCATACCTCTATTAGCAAACAGACAGTGGGCAGACGTGCACAACAGAATGTCAAACGCTCAACCGAGCCAGTGCTGAGCAGCCGTCTGAGGCAGCAATGTGAATGACTGGCCAGTAGAGGTCAGGTCAGGCGATGCCTCGCCGTCCAATCCGTACAACCCGCACAAATACCGCTCTATGTAAATTTCCCTGTACCGTCCTCAGCCACGCTCAAGCCGTAACCGTAACTACGTACACAACGAAATCAAAACAAAAAAACGCACGCTTATCGACTGAAAGCACCTAAACCAATCATTATAGGCAAACACCCAGTAACGATATAAAAAGCTGACTACATTGTAAGAGTTTATGCACAGTAGACAGTACAACGCATAGCAGCGCGTTATCCCTGCTCAAGACCAAAAGCAGTGCCCAGCAGAAAACAACAGATGAGGCGCTGTTTCTGTCAACGAGCACGGGGAAACCATTTACAGTCAGGCTTTCCTCGACTTTTATGGTACGTAGCTGCTTTCTCAACATATCAGCTGCACTTCGAGGCTAGGTGGTATACGTAACTGGTCCTGTCAGATGGGCAGGGTTTTGGCTTTTACAGCTGGGAGTATGAAGTGCATGGATGTGCGAGACGGCATCAGTTAACTGTACGGACGATCTTACAATAAAATTCCGTCTTCTTCAACTTCCTCCACGTTGGTCCCAACATGCAATGCAACGAACCTGAACGGTTCGCAGCAAGTACTGTATGCACACAAAAACTAGAATAAAATCATCGCACCTGTAGCCGGGTCTTCGGCCATGTCTGACCAAGGAACAAAAAATCTGCAAGTAGTTATTACCTCATGCTGATCTTGGAACTGCGCCAGAGAGGAGTGGGTTCTTGATTTTGGTCTAATAACTACTTGACCCTGCTTTTTTCTTCTAGTCTCTGTTGGATTTCCTCAACCAAAGAGGTACCATTTCTGAACTGGAAGGACGATATTTCTGTCGGCAGGTCAGCAGTTAGTTGGTCAAACGCTTAACATTACGCCAACACATATATTATAATATAATACCAAATAACTAGAAAATACCAAATAATACCGGATACCATTTGCATCCCTAGTTGGAAGTGTATAACTAGTGGTTGAAGTGACAGACATTTTGAGGGTAAAACTTCTGAGTTTGTCGCACGTTACGTTAAAATCAACTTTAACACAAAGACAAAATCCCGGATAGATAAATACCCGACCCTTTATTTACTGCTTCGAAATTCTAAGAAATAGGCCAGCGTGTGTCTTTCAATGAAATAAGCCAGCGTGTGTGAAATAAGTCAGAAGACTATATTTGCAGGTCGAAATGTCCATAGTGATGCCAGATGTGGACGACCTGATTGAGGACGTCACCAAAATATGAGGGAAGGTCTTGACACACTGGCACGTATCTGTCTGCTGGCCAAAGACAGTGGTAACGGCGCGCAACGTCGCAAGTCCAGCTCCAACAGAAACTCGAGCACTCCCTTGTAGGTGTGATGTATTGGGATTAGGTGTTTAGCCTTTCTGGTATTCTATTTACTCCCTTCCCATGTCTGTCTGTTGATTTCAGGAAAACCGAAATCAAAAGGAAACCACTGAGCAGCAAAAAAGTCTTCAGATAATTGATTGATCAAGTGGCAAGGAGCGCCGACTGGATGAGTCCGTGAGAGCCTCTGCTGCGGCTCCAGGAACATCTGAGGTGGACATTCTGAGAGCACAGCTGAAAGCGCAGAAGTCTGTTTGTTTACTAGCATTAAACAGAGTGACATCAAGGAGCAAATTCTCTTTCATATAGACTTGTGCTTTTGGCTTCATAGCCTGGCCACTTAGTATAGACGCTCTTGATCTCTGCCATTTTACGCCTCTGAGTAGGAAGTATCCATTGTTTATCGACGTTCGGCTTTCTCGAATGTTTTGTACCATGTCTGGAGATCTGCTATCGAGCTTACGGGTCATGCTTATGCAGGCAAGAAAGCGCTCTGCGGAACCTGTAGCATTCAGCAGGAGCAAAAGCAGTGTAGATAATTGTGTTTATGTGTGCTCTACTCTGCTCTGTAGAGTCTACATGTATAGTGTATATTGTATACATGAAAGAACCGAAAAGATGGAAGTTTGGTTGTACAGTACGGTAGCGATGTTTAGTTTAGTGGCTGAATTAGAAAACTATTCAAACAAAAATTATGAGCATCACTTTGCCAGATCATCATGTTAGACAAATTGTTCTTGTTCTGAGTGGAATGGTAGTATTAAAAGAGTGTTTTGGATTATGGTTTGAGTTAAGTTGCTAATACACTATTCGATTGCGGTTTTGTTGTTTGTTACTTTTTTGTGCGTAAAATGTTATGTAAAAAAACTTAGCTTATGTGTGTGTGTGGGTAACCATTTGTAGAGGTACAAAAATTAATCTTTCTGCTATATACAGTACAAGACGCGAAGGCAGTCCCATTCTTCGCAGATTTGGCTCGTTGCGAATATTAGCGAAGGGCCCCTAGCGGCCAAATTAATTTTGCGAAGGCCTGCGAAGGCTTGCAAAAACCAGGGTCAGTTTGCCGGGCCAAAACAACAGCTGGCCTGTTTGGAGAGGGACTTAATGACCTTTGATTGACACTTGATATGTCACTGGCCTCCCAGCAGCGGTTAGAGGTCGGGCAGGCGCATTGTGTTTGCATTGTATTCGCATTGTATTGCGACTGTTTCTTACGCTTTTTGGGTGTCTGCCGAGTGCCGTTCACTGCTTCAGGGAGGGCCGCCGATAATCCTACTGAGACGGCTGGCCGACAATTGAAGATCAGAAAAGAGCTGCGCAGAGACACAGACTCGACTTTGCGGCAGCTTTGATGTGCATTTTTCTATGAAAATAGACCCTATGTATCTCAGTATAACAGTCTACTGTAGTTACGATTTATCTTGACTTCACTGCAAATTGGCCAGAGTGCTAACTGAGCTGTGACTACGGCCAGTTATTAGATAGAGCCGGCCAGGCGTCTGTTGACCTTTGGCCTGTCCTCTCTATTAAACTCGATTCGCAGCCTTGCGAAGAGCTGCGAAAGCCTGCTACTAGGGGCCTCGACGGCTGCTCGGATTGCGAATTGGCGCTCGGAAAAAGCTTAGTACAGCGCACCTGGTGGCGAAGGGTTGCGAAGGCCGGCACGTTAAACCATATGTTGCCTGCAAAGGCGGCGGGCCCGATTGGCGAAAAATGGGACTGCCTTCGCGTCTTGTACTGTATCAGAAATTGTTACAGAAAGTATGCACATGACATAAATCGACCGAATCGAACATTGTTTGTCTGCTATACTATTTTTCGGTACAACACCAATCTGCCAGCATGGTGGGTGCGCAGTTCTACGGCTTTCTACGGCTTTCTGCGTCTCGGCTCGGCTCGGCTCGGCTCGGCTCGGCTCAGCTCAGATCAACGTAGAAACTTGGGGATTGCATGTCTAAATTTAGAACTAGAAGAGCGTTCTCTTTCAAACGATATCCTACTCGACCAGATTTCTGACAAAAATTATTTTTCGAATCCCTTCCCGGCCCGATTTGACCCCCTACAACTCCGAGTCCGAACTTTTTATTTCATGGAAATGTAGCGCTATCTATTCGCTTTCGAACGAACAAAAAAAGAGAAATAAAAGGGGGTCAAATTGAGTTTTTGGGCCTTGAAAGTTTAAAATCTGAGACATTTTATATAAATTTGCCTTCAGCAGCAGTGTTGTTTTCCCAGTAAATTTACTGAGTAAAAGTTACTCAGTACTTAGTTATTTTGAATTAAAGTAAGCACTTTTACTTTACCGGTAAAAATTGTTCTTGATTTTACTTACTGAATACCGAGTTTCAATTTTGAATTACTCAATTAGAAAAAAATTCGGTAAACTCGGTACTCGATAATTTACTGAGTTGTTTACTGAGTAAAAGCTTCTGCAGTAGGTAGCTCGCGGCACCTTTGCACGAAAATATACGGTTTTTCTTTCGCTAACGACGAAAACGCACAATTTTTGCCAATTTTTTGCAATTTTCACTGCTTGTTGCATAACCTAAACTTCCTTTGCGTGGCAGAATTGCAAACAGACTATCAGACGCGAACACAGCATAAAAGTAGGAACTATAGAAGCTATATTTTGTTTCACGTTTTTTGCATCAGATGATGAACTATGAGGAAATGGCGAAAATTAGAACAAATCTTCACCTACCAATTTAGCCAAGCTTTCCATCTAAAGCCACATCCTCTAGCACTATGTTTAGTGTGCATATTTAAGATGCATTTTGCGAGAAAGTCAGCTTTGATGCCGAAGAGAGGGGGCAAGCAGGGTCATCTCACAGATCTGGCTGATATTTATATCTATTAAAATAGAGCACAGTCGAAGACCAACGGTGCATGCCCGGCCACCAGCAACCACCTGGAACCGGAGCTACACCCCCTGAAAGTTGGGTCGGCAGCAATTTTCGGGCTCATTTTAATAGCTCTGACACCCTCCATTCAAACGATCACCCTTCATTCGTTTCTTAAGCGATGATCCCGACTCGCATACGGTTTTGTAGCTGGTCCAATGGCCTTTCTTTTTCTGGAACTCCCGTTTCCAGATCATAGCTGGTTACCGAGATATTCCCCGAAAACTGCGAAATTTCCGCAAAATGCCACTCCGTTTTTTTTTCGAAAAATCTTCATAACTTTTTATGCAAAGGCCCTGCCAAGCTAATGTTTCAACAAAAGTTAGGCATGAGTTGGCCAAACAAAATGAGCGCCCTAAAGTGTGCGGTTTGGAGGGAGGGGGGTGTTTTGGCCTCTCAAAGGTGCTCGAAAAAAAATTTTTTCTGTGAAGCTTAGTGGTTAGCATATGCAGTTTTGTGTGCTGAGTTCGCAAAGGCATTCAGTTTAGCTAGATTCGCTCTGGATCGGGAGAAATTGGCGTCCAAAGTTGAGACCAACCCTATTTCTTGACTGGCACTACTCGCTAGTATGACCATTAACCGCGGTGCAGTGCAGTTTTTCTTATGTAGTTTTTGCTGCTGATTCCGAAAATAACTTTATTTTTGCTCTACGTTGCCAACTTTTGAATATATCGGCATTTTTATGATTTGGGAAGAAAACGACTCCACTTGCTATAACATGCTCGTTTGAAAGGTGACTCAATTCAGTCGCATCTAGGGCACAGAGCCATATAAATCTATATCACCTAATGCAGTTTTTGCCGCTGATTACGAAAATGGCATCTGTTTTTCAATCTGACTGCTCCTGAGCTACTTATGTAATTTTTATGCCCTGGTACTCAGACAATAAGTTATCTGTAAAATGTGGACTAAACGTGGTATCTATCTGATGCAGTTTTTTCCGCTGATTCAGAATATCATCATATTTTTGCGCTACGTCTACTCGGTCGCAAGTTATCGACCTCCGAAGTTTTCGTTAAGAAACATGCCGTGAGAACCCATAATCCTGAAATAAATGTTCAGCATTCATGCATTTCTGAAGGAAACCTTTTGTCAGTCAATACTGTACCCGACCTATTTTGATCCGCTGAGTTAAAAAATGGCGTTTGTTTTAATCTATAGTTACTCGTTTTGGAGATATATGAATATTAATGTAAATTTTGTTTGATCAGTAATATCTCAAAATTGAACAGCAGTAGAGAAAAACAAAGGTCATTTTTTAACTCAGCGTGTCAAAATAGGTCATTTGCACTATTGGCTGACAAAATGTTCCCTTCAGAAATGCATGAATGCTGAACATTTATTTCAGGATTATGGGTTCTCACGGCATGTTTCTTAACGAAAACTTCGGAGGTCCATAACTTGCGACCGAGTAGACGTAGCGCAAAAATATGATGATATTCTGAATCAGCGGAAAAAACTGCATCAGATAGATACTACGTTTAGTCCACATTTTACAGATAACTTATTGTCTGAGTACCAGGGCATAAAAATTACATAAGTAGCTCAGGAGCAGTCAGATTGAAAAACAGATGCCATTTTCGTAATCAGCGGCAAAAACTGCATTAGGTGATATAGATTTATATGGCTCTGTGCCCTAGATGCGACTGAATTGAGTCACCTTTCAAACGAGCATGTTATAGCAAGTGGAGTCGTTTTCTTCCCAAATCATAAAAATGCCGATATCTTCAAAAGTTGGCAACGTAGAGCAAAAATAAAGTTATTTTCGGAATCAGCAGCAAAAACTACATAAGAAAAACTGCACTGCACCGCGGTTAATGGTCATACTAGCGAGTAGTGCCAGTCAAGAAATAGGGTTGGTCTCAACTTTGGACGCCAATTTCTCCCGATCCAGAGCGAATCTAGCTAAACTGAATGCATTTGCGAACTCAGCACACAAAACTGCATATGCTAACCACTAAGCTTCGCAGAAAAAAATTTTTTTCGAGCACCTTTGAGAGGCCAAAACACCCCCCTCCCTCCAAACCGCACACTTTAGGGCGCTCATTTTGTTTGGCCAACTCATGCCTAACTTTTGTTGAAACATTAGCTTGGCAGGGCCTTTGCATAAAAGTTATGAAGATTTTTCGAAAAAAAACGGAGTGGCATTTTGCGGAAATTTCGCAGTTTTCGGGGAATATCTCGGTAACCAGCTATGATCTGGAAACGGGAGTTCCAGAAAATGAAAGGCCATTGGACCAGCTACAAAACCGTATGCGAGTCGGGATCATCGCTTAAGAAACGAATGAAGGGTGATCGTTTGAATGGAGGGTGTCAGAGCTATTAAAATGAGCCCGAAAATTGCTGCCGACCCAACTTTGAGGGGGTGTAGCTCCGGTTCCAGGGGGTTGCTGGTGGCCGGGCATGCACCGTTGGTCTTCGACTGTGCTCTATTTTAAGAGCCACATTTTATAAAACCGGGGCAGGTCGGCGAACATGAAAAATTCTGACCTATAGTTTTTATTTGATAAATCGATAGGTCTATGGTAGAAAATAACACACGAGAAATATTTTCACTCGACTGTCACTAATATGCAAATTAGGGCCAAAAACGTGTTTTTCCAGCCAAATTCGGTTTTTCTTTTATTTCTCCCGCATGCGTTGACGGATCGGGCTGATATTTTCAGTAATAATGATAGGTATATTGAGTGTTGTACCCATAAAATTTGAAGAGGATCGGCCAAGGTTGAGCTCGCAAATTATAATTTTTTGGGTTCTGGTAAAAAATCGAATTTTGCAAAAAAAGGTACATCGAAATTTTCGACCAAACTTTCAGTGTAGGTTGCTTAAGTGTCCCTCAAAGTAACCCTGTTTTCCCGTTTGTGGACTTTGTCTCTGTTTCGAAAAATTAGTGTTCGAATTTTCATGCACACGTTGGTAGAAAATAACCGGAATTTACTTCCAGCTTTTGTAAGAGCTGACGGATCTTTTAGCGTTAGGTCTCGCTTGAAAGAACGCGCAATGGCCGATCGAATGGTTGGTCGCCGGCTAGAAACAAACCACTGAGTCGGGTACTGTAAGAGTTTAAAGTGAGCGAGTCGACCACACTGCAATATTTTTCATGTTTTGAGTTTATCATGTTGTTATCATGACTTTTGCCTCAAATTGGGATTGAAAAGAGTACGTAAACTTTGGAGAAAGCTCAGCATGCCTCTAGTAAACTATTTTGAGGCAAAAACCATATCAAAAAAGGAGAAAATCGCAGTATGCTAACTGAACTCGCCCACCTTAAACTCTTCGAATACCCAACTCAGTGATTTCTTTTTGGTCGATGACAACTCAATCGATTGGTCCTTTGCGCGTTCTTTAAAATGAGGTTCAGAGCTAACAGATCCGTCTGCTCCAACGAAATGTAAAGGTAAATTCGGGTCATCTTGTTTTTGGTTAGAAATTACTGTGCATTAAAAATGGATTGTTCTCGTGAAATATGAAAGCCGAATTTCTATAATTCTTAAACAGGGTAACCTTGTATGACACGCTACATACACTCCTTTTCACACTTTAGGAGTTTGCTTTTGTTCAGAGAATTTCGACTCTTACACCTCTTAACAAAAATTGAAACCCCAATCAGAGTGCTGAAAGGAAAACAGTCTTTGAAACTATCTGCCAGTACAAGTTTGTCAGAAAGGCACAGAAAACTCAAAAGAGCAGTTATGTCAGATGAGGCGTCAAAGAAACGGCCGAAAACTTCTTCCCCTAAAGCAGCAAGGGCCAGAATTCTAAAGCCCTTAAAAGAAAAAAATCAAGACCTTATGGCCCAACATGTGAACCAGAAACCGGAACAGCATCAAATCACCTTGATGAGAATTGGGCGATTCTGAGAATTGAGATTTGTGGTATAATTTATTATTATTTGGTTGTTGCTTGTATTATATTTTTAGGGCAAGACCAATGTGCTAATTAGACTCTTTGCTTGAGCTATCAAGTGGACTTCTCGCAACCCTGCAGGAGAATTTTCCAGAAATAATCGGCTTTGGCTGTTGAGAAAATTTTACTCTTGTGTACTAATCAGTGTAAATTAGAATGGGACCCTGTTTTACTGCTTATAATAAACCATTGTCTTGTACATTTGCACTAAACTCGTAGGTTTCATACAAAGCTCGGCGTGCCTTTAACGACCATTTTTCAAAAGCTGACTATACTTGAAGAAGAGCCGTCAAACAAAACCCAAATCTGCCAATGTACAGCGTTTTCGAAAAGGTTCCATATCAATTGAGAGAGCCTTGAGGTGGCCAGCTGTGCGTTTCACATTCAGCTCTTTGATTAATGGTTGCTGAGGCGCGCTGAACCTTCTCCAAACTTAGCATTCACTTTCCATTCGGATTTCGAGGCAAAAGTCATGATAAACAACATTACAGAACTCAAAAACATGAGAAAATCGCAATGTGATCGACTCGCTCATTTTAAACTCTTACAGTACCCGACTCAGTGGTTTGTTTCTGGCCGGCGACCAACCAATCGATCGGCCATTGCGCGGTCTTTCAAGCTAGAGCGAACCCTAAAAGATCCGTCTGCTCTTACGAAAACTGGAAGTAAATTCCGGTTTTTTCTACCAACGTGTGCATGAAAATTCGAACATCAATTTCTCGAAACAGAGACAAAGTCCACAAACGGGAAAAGAGGGTTTACTTTGAGGGACACTTAAGCAACCTACACTGAAAGTTTGGTCGAAAATTTCGATGTACCTTTTTTTGCAAAATTCGATTTTTTACAGGACCCCAAAATTTGCATCTCATTATAATTTGCGATCTCAACCTTGGCCGATCCTCTTCAAATTTTATAGGTACAACACCCACTATACCTAGAATTTTTACTGAAAATATCAGCCCGATCCGTCAACGCATGCGGGAGAAATAAAAGGAACACCGAATTTGGCTGGAAAAACACGTTTTTGGCCCTAATTTGCATATTAGTGACAGTCGAGTGAAAATACAGGGTGTGCCAAAAAAAAACAACCCAGCAGAGTTTTTGCTGTAGCAACTCCAAATCTCAAACGATTTGAATGAATCCTTTTTTAAATGAAAGATAAATAAATTCTTGAAAGATTGATGTACCGTTTATTAAGATAGCCTGCTTAGTTCCTGAGATATTTGTCCTCAAAGTCAAAACAGAGATTTTGGCAATGAACAAGAGTGATAAAGAACAACCCAACAGATTTTTTACTTTTGCAACCATGAATCTGAACCGATTTGAATGAATCCTTTTTTGAATGAAAGACTGATAAATTCTTCAAAGATTGGTGCAATTTTTATTGAGATTCGCAGTTTAGTTCTTGAGCTATTTGCCTTCTAAGTCGAAACAGGTTTTGGCAAAGAACAAGAGCGATTCAAATGCATTTCATAATAAAGCAGATTCCTACTGCTACTGCTAGAGCTAATGATACTTTAGTGTTGAAGTAAACCGAGTTTTGTTGTCACCTGTAAAGCGTCCAAGAGCCCTTAGCAGTAGCAGGAATCCGTTTTTATTACGAAGTGCAGAATAATAAGAAAATCCCTCTTGTTCACAGCCAAAATCACTGTTTTGATTTTGAGAGCCAATATCTCAGGAACTAAGCAGAGTACATTAATGAAAATTTCAGCAGTCTTTTAAGGATTTATTTATCTTTAATTTAAAAAAGCATTCATTCAAATCGGATGAGATTTGCGGTTGCTACAGCGAAAAATCTACTGGGTTGTTTTTTTTGGCACACCCTGTATTTCTCGTGTGTTATTTTCTCTCATAGACCTATCGATTTATCAAATAAAAACTATAGGTCAGAATTTTTCATGTTCGCCGGTTATTAGGGGACCCGCCCCGGTTTTATAAAATGTGGCTCTTAACTTTTTCATCAGTTATAATTTCACCCTGATCAGTTTTGATCGGTGGATTTTTTGCCGGACATTTTGTCTTAGATCTAACAAACTGCCAAAAAGCTCTGTCATTACCTGTTGCAAGAACCCTCTGCTCACTGTCGCGTTCCTCTTCCCTACGTTTTTTTCTTAAAGCTTTAGCAAAATCGCGCGATTTTTGTTTATCTTCTATTGCACCAGTAAGGCGGTACTTTCTATGGGCCGCTTTTTGTTTAACTTCAAGCCGTTGACATTCTCTGGACCACCGTATTTTAGCTTTCTTTGAACTTGATTTCCAAGGAACATACTTTGCAATTAATGGGTTTATAATACATAAAAACGCTATCCACATTTCCTCTGGAGTTGTGCAAGGATAAAAAACCTCATTCCAATTTAGCACTTCCAGTGCTTGTTCAATTTTGTCATACCTAGCTCGAAAAAAGTTTCTGACTTTAGTTGTTTTCATTCTGGTGTTATTGAACAATTTTATATTTAGTAGGCCATACATCATTTCATGATCACTAGTCGAAAATGGCTCTAACACAGAGAAATCAATTTAAAACTCTTTATATAAAAGATAAAAAGAAAAGGTCAAGAATATTTTGGTTCCTGGTTGGACAATGAACACATTGTTTTAATCCACGCGAAAGGGAAAATTCTAAGAAATGGAATTCTTTTGAGTCAACACTTCCATTTACAGTCATATCACTCCAATTTATTCCAGGCAAATTGAAATCGCCTACTACTAATGTGGGCTTGCCCCTAGAAAGACCTGTATCTAAGAAATTTAGCAATGGAGTCAAGTCAGGAGAGCCTCCAGGAGGGCGATACACTGCAGCTACCAACAATTTTTCCGACCCGCTCCCACTAATTTCAACCCAACAGCCCTCAAAGCAGTCAGAAACAACCGATGCGATAGGTTCGTATGAATGCCAGTCGATTGGTACCATAACCAATACGCCGCCGCCTTGTCTGCCGCACCGGTCACAACGATAAATAGAAAAAACATCATTACACGGTAACACAGACGATGGTAAATCACCTAGCCATGTCTCAAAAATAATTACTACACTGTTGAGTTTAGAGCTCAGAAAACTTTTAAGGTCGACCAATTTGTTTACAATACTCTGTGCATTAAACGCAAAAATCTCTACACCAAATTTTTGTGCATCTGGGCGACCTTCTAGTTTACCGAGCTAAACTCTTCGCCATCAGACACAGATTCACTTCGAGCCTTAGAGAGCACCTTAGTTGGCGGCTGACCGTACTTGGGTCTCCTATTCCTACCCGCACCAACGTTACCGCGCATTTGTCTAGCCTTTTCACGCTCAAGAAACGTCATGTCTTTCCTAACATAAGTGCGCTCAGCACCAGATAGACTCTGCAATGCTTAAAACCACCGCCATGCAAAAACATGTGCCTACTGTGAATGTCCGTAAAACGCACTTTCAGAAGTCGCGGCTTGTTGTCCTGTCCTCTCACGCCATCACGATGAACGCCTTCGATGCACAAGTTCAGTTTGAGTCTCTCTGCTGCTTGCTCAACCATCGCTCTGTCCAGACCGTTCTGCTCCGAGTCAGTTTTCTTCTCCTCTGGCAGTCCGAACACAACCAGATTCAGTTGCTTTTCCTGTCTTTCACAGATGTCCTGTGCCACAGTCAGAGGGTCCAGGGCAGCAGACGGGAAGGTAGCGGTCGGGGCAGCCAGTTTTTGGCGCAACTCCGCATTCTCCACACGCAATTCAGCCAATTCCTGCTGACTTTCTCGAAATTCCTTCGCCTGCTCCAACTGAGATTGAAGTAGAAGCCATATACGTACGTAAACCTCAGTATCAACAGTCAGGTTACAGGTCGAGGTCACCCGTAAACGGACGTATATGTTGCACTTTTTTGGCCACAACTGTAGAATGCTTTTAGCCGAGATTTAAAAACAGACAAAGAGCCTGGTTCCAAGCAGTTCAGTCGCAGATTTATAAACGCTTCATTCAGAAGAGATGGTGCGCGGTGTGAGAAGGCACGCTTAGCAGTATCGGCAGTCACATTCGGCACTGGGAGCAGTGGCACTTGGTTGATTCTCGACGATCTTCTGCATTCACTGATGCGCAGCTCAACCATTGTACTGTTCCCCAAGAAAAGCTTGTGCGAATAATTGAGTTCGGTATGTGAGCTCAGTCTGGGGGTCAAGCCATCCAAGTTTTTTGCTGGACTCTGTGGCGTGACCGAACTTCCTCAGCCCTTCTACCCTTACTTAGTAATCACAAAAAATCTAGTTTAACATAACGCCTGTTTAGTTAAGTTCAACTACGGAAAAGGAAAAAAATCCAAATTTTGGCACTAAAAATTCAAGTAGAGTAACATTATGGCGCACCTGATGCAGAAATTAATGGCGAATCGAATGGTGTAGAAGATTTTGAAGTGCGCCTCTCGGTTCATGAGTTATGGCCGAAAACCGTTGATCTACACTTGAACACCTTCTGTGAGTGTGTACCATAAAATGCAAAATAGCGAAAAAGGTGTACATTCCGATTTTCAAATTAATGGGTTAATTCTATGCTAAATACAGTTAGTTTTCCAAACAGCAAATAAAATTCTGTGGCATCGCACGTATAAGCCACAAATAATCAAAAACCTACGCTAATGATTGCCATATCAACTAAGGAAAATATGTAGATCCAACTTTTTTCACTAAAAGTTCAAGCAGAGTCTAACAATAACAGTGCATCTGATGCAGAAATTGATGGCGAATCGAGTGGTGTATTCGATTTTGGTGGGCGCCTCTCGGTTCATGAGTTATGGCCGAAAACCGTTGATCGACAGTTGGTCGAGTTGAGTGAGTGGGCACAAAATAGCGAAAAAGGGGTACATTCCGATTTTCAAATTAAGGTTCAAATTCAAATTCGATGCTAAATAGAGCTAGTTTCTAAAACAACAAATAAAATTCTGTGGGCTCTCAGGTTTAGACCACGAAATCGGTCAACAACCGAAAAATTTGTGCTTAGGAAAGTATAAATTCAAAATTTTTGGGTCAAAAAATTCATTGCATAAAATAAGTTTATAGTTTATCTGATGCAGAATTTCCTGAGCAATTCAATGGTGTGCTTAGTTTTACAAAATATTGTTTCGTTCAGAAGTTATGGTCGGAAAACCATTTTTGGCGTTTTCCCATCGTTTTTCAAAAGAGGGAGGGAAATCGAATAATTCAAATGTGGTTTCTTACTACGTGAGAGAAGGGCTATCCAACGATATATAAAGTTCAAAGATCCAACAAAGTTGGGGCAACTGCACCTATGGGAAGTTGGTATTTACAGAAATCACGTCTTAATTTACTTTTTACTTGCTTCGCCATTTTCGACAGAGATTTAATTTTATTTTAATTTACTTGCCACTTAATTTACTCTTCGGAAGTAAATTATTTTCGAATTTAATTTAATTTTAATTTTAATTTACTTGACAATGGTACTACCAACAGTTGTGCAGGGAGCTCCGTGTACTCTTTTTGCAGACGATATCCAGCTGCGCATTCACTATAAGCCATCTGAAGCTTATGCTGCCTGTGCCAGCCTACAAACAGATCTGGTAACAGTATCGCAATGGGTGTGCAGCTAATCATTTGAAAGTGAATTCAAAGAAAACTCAGCTGATCACAATTGGCACTGTGCAAAGCCGAAGGTTGCTTGAGCATCCAGTGCAACTGCAGCTATCAGGTCAACCCCTGGTTAATGTAGCAGAAGCTAAGAACCTTTATTTTATTTATTGTTTTATTTATTATTTCGTACAACAGTACATGAGCAGCAAACGGTACTAAAACCGACTCCAGTGCCTACTCAGATTAGTAGTTGGTTAGTAAATACTAAAACTAAACATGTACAACCTCAATAACACGGCTGTCCACTAACCTATCAAAAACAATATTACTCTTAATCAGTCGAACAAACCCTATAAAATCCAGCTCAATCTCATTTTGCAACAAGGAATTCCATAAAACAGAACACTGGTAAAACACGGACTGTTTGGACCGTTCCAGAGACAATCGAGGCAACATTAAGGTCCTGGTGTTTGTTACGCTTCTAAGACTTCTGCGTACTCCAACCTCATCAGTATAAACAAACTGTTGCTGCGGAAAATATCTAAGCCCAAAAACGTATTGGAAAAACAACTTCACCCTACATTCAAACACAAGACGATAGACTGGCTTTAAACGTAACCTAGAAAGCAACTGAGAATATGTGGTATCGGGCGTGAACTGATTGAGGACCATGCGACAGGCAAATTTGTGGCACCGCTCCAGGAGCCTTCGGTCTCCCACCCCAACAGGATAGGCCACCGGAAGCCCATAGAGCAGCACCGGAAATATGACTGTCACATAGACCCTCCTAAGCGTTTGAACAGAGACATATTTAGCGAAAGTACGACGAAGACAACCTAGCGATCTACGCACCCTAGCAACAGTCTTACATGTAACACGTCTGTACATGCAACGAAAATGACAAATTATTATCTATGAACACTCCTAGATATTTTACAGACTCAACAACTGGAATTGTAACATCGCTGACAACCAATGGCTCAGACAGTTTCGCTGGACGAGGGGATGCAGTCAAAAGCATAAACTTAGTTTTATGTAAATTTAGTTTGAGATAAAGCTTGGAGAACGAATCAGCTATGACTTCAATGTCTCAATCAGCTATGACTTCAATACCTTGGAGTTAGTTTCGATCCAAACCTGAATTTTCTGCGCCATCTGGAAATCGTTTCTGGAAAGTGCAAGAGTGATTTGTTTGCCATCAGTCAGGTCAAATCCTGCTTGTCAAAAGATCTCCTAACACGGTTGATCGCTACCACAGTGCTGCCTAAGATCTATTATGCAGCCACAGCGATACAAGCTGCACCACCCTCCTACAGTACATAAATCAGACCTATCTGCCAGTGGTCAACTTTGGAGCAAAGTTGGTAGAAGGGCTGAGGAAGTTCGGTCATGCCACAGAGTCAAGCAAAAAACTTGGATGGCTTGACCCCCAGACTGAGCTCACATACCGAACTCAATTATTCGCATACAAGCTTTTCTTGGGGAACAGTACAATGGTTGAGCTGCGCATCAGTGAATGCAGAAGATCGTCGAGAATCAACCAAGTGCCACTGCTCCCAGTGCCGAATGTGACTGCCGATACTGCTAAGCGTGCCTTCTCACACCGCGCAATTTTCACTGGATTGGCCACGAGCAATCGTACCATATGTTATACCAAAATGAAGATTATAAAAAGCGCTACAAAGCTATTAAATAAAAAAGTGCTTCTAGGGGGGTTTCCAGCCGAGTTATGGCCGACCAAAGAGGTCGAAAAAAATTCTTTTTCCTCGAAATTCTAAATACACGAAATATTCTGAAAGCACACTGAAAGTACTCTGGAAATCCAAATTTTCAAAGCTCAACTCCGTTTATTAAGTCTGGAATTCGATTTGGAAAATTATGTCTATAGTGAAACATGCTTTAGTGAATTTTTCTAGTTCCTGACATTTGAGGCTAATTTTCACTGGATTGGCCACGAGCAATCGTACCATATTCTATACTAAAATGAAGCTTGTAAAAAGCGCTACAAAGTTATGAAATAAAAAAGACCTTCTAGGGGGGATTCCAGCCGAGTTATGGCCCGCCAAAGAGATCGAAAAAAAATTTTTTTTCTTCTAAAACAAAATTGGACTGCAGATTCTTAAAGTACTCCAAAAGTTACGCAAAAACCCAAATTTTTATCTTCCAACTCCAGCTGGTAGGTTAGAAATTCGAGTTTGAAATTTTGGTTCCATAGTTAAGCGGGCCGATTTTCAGAAGGCTGTATTAGAGGGTCAAATCCACTAATCGTTTGGGGCCGAAAGACAACTCATAAGTATGTATTAGTGTACCAACTTACAGCTCTCTGGGCCAAACTTTCAATTTTGGGTCTGAATAGGGCAAAGGGCCAAGACTCGATCGGTTCAGAGACTGACTCTTAAAAATTAGCCAATCCATCCCGGCGGGCTGGAACCGAAACAACCCAGCCACAGCCAAAATTCTCTGACGGGCGGCCTGTGCAGGTATAAAATGAGTTTTAGGGCCAACTTTTTCAAAATTTTCTCCCCTTGTCGGTCAGAATCCCGAAACAGGCCTCCTTATACTACTAAAACTGTTAATTTTAAGCTAAGAATGCCTTTCAAATGCGTTTTTGAAGGCTAATTTCTCAAAATTCCCCTAGGAGATAAAAGTGACGTCATCATTGGCCGAAGCCCCTCCCCCTTTTTCATCAGTTGTCATCATTTGGCAAAGCACCCCTCCCCTAACCGATGACGACATTTTTGCACAGCCCCATATGGTGAAACACTGTTTTTTTATCTTCATATTTCCATATTTTCGATTGATTATTGAATCGCAGATTTTTTGAAAAACTAACGTTCATACTTCGAGATTTTTGTAGAAAATAATTGTTTGTTTGTTTGTTTTGTTTTATGAGTTCCACTGTCCTTTCGGACAGCTCAGGACACCCCTCGCTCTTTTCAGAGCCCTTCAATGGGGTAGCCCTGTCAAATAATGTGAAATACTGTTATTTTGTGAATATTTTGAAGTTAATCAGGCCTGCAGAGCTAAAAGAAATCGGTTAAACGCATAAATGACCTCATTTCTAGTAGTTTATTTTATCTAAACTCATAACTAAGTAACTCGATAATTTCTGAGTAACTTACTACTCAGACGGCGAATTTAGTTACTAACTTTTACTTACTAAATTCAGATTTGAAAAGTTTTAACTAACTTTTACTAACTAAATTCAGAAAATTTTCGTTCGGCACAGCACTGTTCCTGTTAAACCCAATTTTTCCGCCCACTTTATTTTGCACTAATAATTTGGAAATAGAGCGGTTTTCTCCTCGGTGCGCTGTTCATTCTATTTTTACTCTATTTTATGCGGAAATAGCCTCCTAAACATTTTGTAGAACTATCGTCGCGTGCAAAACCTAAACGTGCGTGCCTAGCGCGGCGTCCCAGCACCGCAGCGGAAAAAACACAACACACGAAACACGCTCCCCACGCTCCAAACCCAAACTCGCTTCAGTGTACGAGCTCATGCAGCCTAAAAAACTCGACGGGTTACCGCTGCCGCGGTACCCTGGATAATCAACCAATGTCAGCTATGCTATTACATGTGGTATTGAAACCACAGGAGCTGACAACCTGGATTAAAGATGTGAGCCGATACCGTAATTGTTTCTGTTTCTCAAAGAGATTCATTCTGACAGACCAAATTGCAGGTGGCGATGAAGGGTGGTATAAACAGTATGCAGTAGTCTACAAGCAAACTGGTTGGGTGGGTGTATTGGGTGGGGTGGGGTGTTTTTTAGGTATTGGAATCAGGTGTGGGGATTGGATATTGGGCTTTTCAGGAATTGTTCGCACTCTAGCATACTGTATGTACCTGTTCGGCAATGAGCTGCCATTTACTCCGTCTTCTAGTGGGTGTGGAGGCAGCTTTGCTGGAGGTGGCATTAGGCATAGGCAGCTGAGTGCTGCTGTGCCTTGGAATTAGGTGGTCCTTATTCCATTCTCTGTCTTCCTTTTGCAGCTGCTCTTGAATCTTCTTTCGCGCCAGGAACTTTTGGATTATAAACATCCTGACTGTTTCTTGAACGGCGCTAGCTAACGCGTGCCAAGGATGCAAAATTTCAGAAAGTTTTGAAAACTATGTAGCCTGTTTTTAAAAGGCGTTCTGAACACAAAAATTAATATTCAGCAGAAATTAATAGTTTTAGAGCATCGTCTATTAGTTTACTAATTTTTCGTTCTACCTCCACCGGTATACATTTGACGAGAGACGAGATGTAAAATTAGAATTTTTATTTGCGTCTTTACAGTCCCCTAACCCTTTAAATCACAGGTACTCCATATGGAGTACTCCCAGAGTCGTTTCTATGTGTCGAAAAACATTTAGGAAGGGTCGTGAAAATTTCCCTAAGTGTGGAAATCGTCCGACACTTAATGACCCTGTATGTGTCGGAAAATTCGAGGCTTAGAAGTGTCGGCAATATTAAGTGCGGGAATTTATGTGATTTCAGATGGCTACGTTTAAGTGCGAAGCGAACTGCTTTTCATAGCGTTTCACAGCGTTTAAATGTGAAGTAGCAGCCGAGAAACCTGCCCGGGCAGGCAGAGTCTTGTCTTGACCTGACTAGCATGAATCACATTGGTTTGTAAATATTTTTTCGATAGTAACGATGAGTACGCATTATTTACAGGAAGGCTAGCTCTGAAACTTTATAGTTTGTAGCTGAGAATTTGGCGTATTCAGTGAAGTTTAGGCAAAAATGTCCTAGTTACGTATTATGACGTGCTGTGACGTGCCTCAACGCGCCTGGCTGGCATTATCCGTGTATTTTATCGGCAATAATTAAGCGCCACTCCGATATATATACCTATATATGCCGATTGCCCGTCTGTGGCAGTTGTTGAGTGGAATTCTAACCTCTCCTTGTAACGTTAAAATTTCTGTTGCATAGCGGTTAGTGGCCCGGCATGGCCAGCAGGCAAGTGCAGTAGGGCATTGTTGCGGCCATCGATTGATTGAGTGAATGTGTGCGTTGAGCCGCCAAAAAACTTTGGCTGCCGCGCCGGCAGTGATGCCTTGACTGCCTGCCTGCCAGTCCTAGAGCGTGTCTCGCTTGCGTTCGTTTGTTCGGTGTTGTTGGTCTGGTCTATGCTACATAGTTGCATCCCCGCTAGACATCTGTTATCATTTCTGTTTAGGGGGTAAGTAAAATAGTAAGTAAAGTTTACTACGTCCAGTAAACCAAAATAAAGATCAGTCAGGACGATGGGTGGGCTGGGCCGTTCGTCCGGCTACAAAGCCCTACCCTTTATGTACTTATCGAATTTTAACTCAGATATCTTTATACGGAAACCATTGAGTGTGCGTATATTGACAACTTCCGTGGGCAATGCATTCCAAATAGTTAAATTAAAGTTAAGTTAAAGGGGTGTTAAATTTTCAAATGCTATGGGTAGGGTATGGGGCGGTGTTGAGGTTGAAGGGTCACGGTGTGTTGAGGGGTAGGGGCTGAAGCAGGTCATCCGCCGAAGGGGGTTGGGTTCTGATCTGATCGCCGCAGTCTGATCCCAAATTCTTAGGAGGGGGTTGGGAATTAAAAAACGCTCAAACATCGCAAAAATCGCATTTTTTCGGCTAAAAATCGCTAATTTGGGCTTAGCTACAACTAAAAAGTGTTGTTTTACAGAGGATTGCGACAATTTTTGTGTGTGAAATTGTAAAAAAAATCGCAAAAGTTTGCTCAAAAATTACTTGCCAGAAAATCGGAGGGGGTCGGAATAATCGTCTCTGGGCTCCCATCCGTTTGTGCCCAGTTCCGACTTTTCCCACTTACGACTTTTCTTTTTTGCTGTCTTAGAATTGTTTTTATGCCTAAGCCCAAGCCTGAAGCTAACCCGTAAGCCTAAGCCTGAACCTAACTCTGAAGCCCAAGCCTGAACCTAACTCCGAAGCCCAAGCCTGAACCTCACTCCTAACCCTATGCCTAAGCCTGAGCCTAACTCCTAAGCCCAAGCCTGAACCTAACCCCTAAGCCCAAGCCAAAGCCTGAACCTACAGTAACTCCGAAGCCCAATCCTGAACCTAACCCCTAAGCCTAAGCCTGAACCTAAGCCCAAGCCTAAACCTAACCCCTAAGAAGCCTAAGCCTGAACCTAACCCCTAAGAAGCCTAAGCCTGAACCTAACCCCTAAGCCTAAGCCTGAACCTGACCCCTCTAAGCCTAAGCCTGACGGCGTGTTCCGGTTTCCTCCGTTCCGGTTTCCTCCATTCCGGTTTCCTTCATTCCGGTTTCCTCCGTTAATTTTCCGGTTTCCTCCGTTTTGAAATTTAGTGTTTTTGTGCATATCTATTTCAGAAATTCAATTTTGAATTCACCAACTATAACACTAAATAATAATAAACTGTATTGACGCAAGATTTAAATAATAATTAACTGTACATATTAACGTTTGGTTTTTATAAATTTCAGCAGTTATGCGGCACTTTGTTGCTTTCGCTTGTTTGTCCTCTTAGTTGCGTAATTGACAACGATTAAATGGCGATTGGCCGCCGATACCCTCAGGCCGACACTAGTAAGGAAGGTGACCTATCAAACCTAACCCCTAAGCCAAAGCCTGAAACTATCCCGTAAGCCTAATCCAAGCCTGAACCTAACTCCTAAGCCCAGCCCTGAACCTAATCCCTAAGCCCAAGCCTAAGACTGAGCCCAGCCCCTAAACCTAAGACTGAACCCAGCGCCTAAGCCTAAGACTGAGCCGAACCCATAAGCCTAAGCCTTAGTCTGAACCTAACCCTTTAGCCTAAGCCCAAGCCTGAACCTAAGCCTAACCTGAACTGAACCTAAACCCCTTAGCCTAAGCATGAAATAAGCCTACACTTTGAGCTTTGTTACATAGCTATTCTTGTATATTTTACCGGAATTCTGTCTGTATATAAGATAGTCAATGTTATTGCATAAAGGCGGAACTGGAAACACGCCGTCCCTTCTGGGGGCTGGCCTGTTTCGGGTGGGGGCAGACGCCCCAGAGCCCCCTGTTACATGTATGGGCTGAGGGGGTTTAGCCGAAATTTAGTTTATGATGAGAATTAATAGCGTGCTAAGGCAATTAATAAATTTGCGTTATTATTTGTGATGGATGATATTTTGTACATTGTACAAGTTATAGTTTAGAACACAATCAACGCAAACGCAAAAGGCATGGATGACGGATTGAACCCTCTCAACCCCTTGGACTTGTCGGCCTTGAACCCAATTCTTCATCAGATTGACGAAGGGGCCGACCATCTCGACAGCGTATTGGTGGCCGACGACTCAGAATTTAGCGACCAAGTGGCCACCGCTTTGGGGAATGTGTGAAACGAAGTGGAAACGACGCAGGTAATGCTCAGGGACCTATTAAGAGATGGAAGCATTGTTTAGGCCAAAATAATAGCTTTATTTTGAGTCCTTAGTAACTATTTTATACAAATTTAAACTCTAGATTGCTTTTTTGTGATTATTGAGTGTTTTAGTAGCAGGGTCAGGGGGTGGGATCTGCCCCATCCCAAATAGGCCAGCCCCCTGAGACGTCTTGTCTGCCAAGTTTTTGGCCATACGTGGGCTGGAAGAATCCGGAAGGGGGTCTGGAGACGTCGGGGTCCCGAAAGATGTCCAGAAAACGCCTATTTTGCCTTAAATTAGCGAAAATTTTCTTCCCCCTGGAAGGGGGGTTGGGGAGGGGGTATGGCCGGCCGATGGTGCATGGGTGAAGGCGAGGGGGCGAAACCCCCGTTACCAACCGGCCCATGTATGTTTTTGGCTAGCAATTTTTCAGCAAATTTTTACTTTTTTATGAATTTCACACAAAATCCAAACACAAAAGTCTGTAAAGCAACACTTTTAGCTGTATTTTAGCCCAAATTAGCGGTTTTTTGCGAAATTTGAGCGATTTTTAGTGCCCATCCCCCTCTCTAGTTTTTTTTACTCAGACCCCCAGCCGGCGCCAAACTCCTCCGCCAACCCCCATACCCTTCGGCGATGATCTGTTACCTGTATGGTGCATAATATGTAAAGGAATCGGTAAAGGTGTGCTAGTGCTTTTAGCGCAGACTCTTGCTGATTAGGTGTAGTGTAGTGCGTTATGTACCAGTCTGGCACTTAGCTTGGTTTATGTTACCGACACCATATAAGGTACCAGTACCATTATGGTGCCGGTACCTAAGCTAGTGGCACCGTATAGGGTACGAAATCTGAACAGAGTGGTAACACATGTGGTACCGGCACCTTATATGGTACACCACCACAGTGGTCGAATGTAGGGGCACCATACATGGTACATGTAACAGGTCATCCGCCGAAGGGGGAGTGGGCTTGGGGGGTCTGGCGCCATCCGGGGGGTCTGAGCTAAAATTTTTGGGACGGGGGTTGGGCACTAAAAACTAGAGTGCGAACAATACCTAGAAAACCCAATACCCCAATACCCAATACCCAATACCAATACCTGAGACCCCCAATACCCAATACCCAATACCCAATACTTGTGTAGCTGGGCCAAAAATTGCATTTCACTGGACAGGTACATTCCAGTTGTGTACAAAAGGTTTTTGGCACTGCAATTAAAATTTTTAAGAGGCTTGGTTGGGCCGCTGCCCAAGCCGAGCGCGAAAAATTAGCCTTTCGGAAAGCATTTAAAGCCATTTTGGGCATAAAATTAGCAGAAATTATCAGTTTTGGTACTTAATATTTCGTAATTCAGTCGTGTTTCTTACTTCTGGCTAATTTTTTCCTAACTCTGCCGGAAATTGTGTGCACCACCACAATAGCCATGTGTACGGTACTGGTACATTACGGTGACATTAGAAATGTCACCATTTTTATTTTAGTTAAGAACAGAGAAATTACTGGTGTAGCCCTTTGAAAATCGTACACTTAGGAAATTCTACTAACATTTAGTTGATTAGGCCGTCCATAAACGATGCCGTTCCAGAGGGGTGAGGGGGTCGGCTGAAAGCGACGATAGACGACACACACACCAGGAGACGGAGGGCTTAGCAAAAAACGACGTACTTTTTTCGGAATTTTAGGGAATCTGATTGTATTATTTTCAATTTAAAAAATTTTTCTGTCAAATTTTTCTACATACAGAAAAGCTTCCCAGAGTGGTAGTAGGTAGCGATCTATTCAATTGATTGTACAGTATGGTAACAAGAAAACATGACAGTACTGTATGTACTGCACTCTTATCGGGAAGGGGGTAAACCGAAAACGACGTCGCCTTAGGGGAGGGGGTTCCCAAGAAACGACGCAAAGCGATTTTGGGGGAAAGGGGCCCCGAAAAATCGGGATTTTGGATGGATGGCTCCTTAAACGCGAAAACAGCTTCCTAAACAGAATCATCGATCAACTTTTTCGATTTTTTTCAGATCAATTTTTCAGGTTAACATCGATTTTTCTCTATTTTTACCTGTCCCAATTAGTATTGGGTATTGGGGGGTAAAAACCCCAATACCCAATACCTGGAAAACACCCCAATACACCCAATACCCAATACCCAATACCAGTTCGCACTCTACTAAAAACGGTCAAAAATAGAAAAAATCGCAATTTTTGGGCTAAAAATTGTAAAAAAATCGCTATTTTTGGCTGAAATACAGCTAAAAAGTGCTGTTTTACAGGCGATTTTAGCAATTTTTGTGTCTGAAATTGCAAAAAATCGCAAAATTTTGCTCAAAAAATTACTTGCGAGAAAAATCGGAGGAAGGGGGGTCGGAAAATCGTCTCGGGGGGGGTCCCCATCCGGGGGTCTGGCCTAAGTCGGGTGGGGACGGACCCCCTGTTACATGTATGTGGTACCGGCATATGTAACAGCTCCAGGCCGACCTGGGGGAGCGGGGTAGGGAGGGTTTTCCTCAGGGGGTTTCGCCCAGTACCTGTACTCATACATGTATAACAGCTGCGGGCCGACCTGGGGGTAGGGGGTTTTCAAGTGGGGCTCGAGGGGGGTTTCGCCCAGCGGGGGTCCAAAATTTCAAAAAGTTCGAAAACGCCTGGAAATGCGTTTTTAGCACGTATTTTTCAGTAAGGACGGTAAAAATCGCTATTTTAAGCTGCCAAATAGCGTTTTAGAGCGCAAGCAAAAAATAACAAAAAGGCCTTCCAAAAACCCCGATTTCTCTTAAATATCAGCAGTGGAAACGCCAAATTCGGTTTCCAAATGCTTTTCAAGCGAGTTTTAGGCTTAAAATTAGTGATTTCTGAGCCAGTTTGTTAGTACTGGAGCCACTACTGGTACTTGTATTTTTGGGTCGGAGCGGGCCCTTAGCCTGTCTCGGGGGTGAGGTGGGTTTGGCTTTTCCAGCAGGTGAGTAACCGCCCCAAACCCCCTAGTACATGTGTGCATGTACTGTACGTCAAAACAATTTTAATTGTTTTCACTTCAGTGATTTCTGCACTTTAAAAACTACGTAATGAAGTCGCCAACCCCCACCGTAATGATTAGTAATCATTTAGCGAACCCCCTCGCCCCTCATGCCATTACGTAATTTTTGCACGCCCCTTTAGGCTCCCCTTTGCCCATGTCTGCCTTTCTCTCTTTTCAAGTACTAGTATATGTTCCTTTTTAAGGTGGCCGTCAGAAGAAACACTCTTTGTGCCTGCTCTGCGCTCAAGCCCGGCTGTGCTGGAGCTGGCAACAAAACCGATGCGTCTTCCCGAGTGCCGCGACCGTTGGACGACCCCGAAGGCTTGAATCTGAAACAATAGTTTGAGACTCTAGACCCGCAACTAAAAGGAACCGAATTGTTGAATGTTATCAGGAATAGGCGTATATGTACTCCAGTATGCACCGCCTGTTTGTTCCCTGCTACAAATGGACTGTGCCAGGCGCACAAACAGAGAGCCCAAACAGATGGGCCTGTTACCGTTGCGAGGCGCGGCTTTGCCCTGGAAACTGTGATTGGCTGTTCCACTTCCACGCCGATTACTTCTTTGATGACCTCACCACACAGCACTTGCCAACAAGAAGACAAAAGGCCAAGACTTTCAGCAGGACTGTTAATTGATTTAGTGTCGGCAGCAGTGTTTGTTGTTGTGTAATTGACAAATGAGGAGTGCCTAAATATATTTTTTGCCGTTTTATGTTTTAGTGATTTTAATGATTCTCTCTCTACTGCTCCATCGACCGAAATTAGAGGGGATTTAGCGGGTAGACTGGTCAGGTGCAACGGCAGTTCCAGTCAGTTCCCATTTACCTAATTTCTGTTGCCACCTTTCCGTGACTTTGGTTGGGCTTTATGCCGACGACCAACTCTGCAACATGAAAGTTGCCGCGGCCAGTGTATGAGCGTGTGAGCATGCGCACAGTGGCTTTTCGGCCTAAACCACTACGCTAACTGTGCGGCCGGCGTAGGTCCTTAGTGCCTCATAAGCGCGCCGTCGACTACCGAAGTGTATTATCTGTTCATTTTGCGTGTGCTCATAGTTCTGCGACAATTTAGTCTGCTTTACTGCTTGAACCGCTTCTGAACCATGAGAAATAACTGCTACACTTATATACAGACTCTCCACAGACAAATACAGTCATGCTCCATAATTTGCCCATGATTGACTTGTCATAGCACGCGAAAGATTGAAATTTGGCTACTAGCTAAGTGGTCACCGGCGGTAGATGGATATATGAAGAAAGTTTCTTCATATATCCATCTTCTTCTTCATATATCCATCTTCTACCCGTTTCCGACACTTCCAACTGCTTTTTGCTTTTGCTTTATGTGTGAAGTCAATTCCTCGTGGAAAGTTTCACGACACTTCTCAAAAAGGTCGGAAACGACTCTGGGACAGCGTTTCTTCACACTTTTTAAGTGTCCACCTGCGGGGAACAAAATGGACACATAGATTAGGGCTGTAATTCAAAGGGCTAAGGATGGCTATACGCTTGGAATTTTCAATTGGCCATAAAATCGGTGTGCTCGACAATAGACCAGTCAAGCGTACATACATACAGTACGTGTACATACGTTATACAGTGCATAGATGAAAGCAGATAAACAAAATCTTAAGCCAAGCCAGTACGGTACGATTTTCTGAAAAAAGGAAAACTTTTCGACTCATTTCAGTGCTTGAAAATCAAACATGAAACAAAGAATTATTTCAGTTAAGCTTTTGTCCTATTTCTATTAGCTTTTTGTTTTGGATAAAAATGTAGATAATTTAGTTTTTTTAAATACGTACTAGACTTTCAGAGGGTCCACAGTGAAGGGTATATTTGTGTAAGTGGAGCCTGCTTAGTAAAAGGAAGAAAATAAAGTATAATAATTGTTATATAGCGCTGTTTATAGTACCCGGGTGTCATGGCACTCGATAGCATCTGCTCTTTAACAAACTACTATACCAATTTATATCATATATTAGGTTCTTTCCTGAAATGACGTTAGCGAAAATGTTCGACATTTCTTACTACCACTTCGATCTTCACATCTGCCTTGGTACAGTATTTCTTCTTCATACAATGCAGCCAACTTGTTGAAAAGCAAAAATACACTATTATTTTCATGCTTTCTATCTATAAGTTCTCATTCCAGAATTAAATCTGACACCCTTTATATTTCCCGGTTACCATAAAATGACTCTAGTCGTGGGTGCGGTACTATAAACAGCACAATATAGTTGGCCTACGAAGCCTCGCATTATTTTTCTTGGTTCGCTTCGCAATCCGACGCTTAGCTTTCGTGGTTTCGCTTCCAATCACTTCAATTTGCTTCTTTTGCTTCTTTATTTCAACACAAACCTCCTTTGTCGTGCCCTCCAGTTTGTCTAGGTTGGACTCCACTTCATCTAAATATTCTTTGATCTGATTTTTTCTGGTCTTGTCTTGAGTCAAATAGTCGGCGGTTTCTTTAGACCAAGTGACTACAGGAGGAGACTTCGACACTGTATGAGAAACAGGCACTGATTTGGTGGAGGCTTTTCTTTTTGCACTCAAACTACCGTCGGGTGGACTAAACATTCCACCGATTTTACCAGTGAACCACTCAAAGAGACCTTCAGTCCGCTCGATGGAATTTTCAATATCATCCAGGTTCTTTACCATACAGCCCAACTGTTTTCCCTGCTTGGTTAAGGCTTCTTTTGCTTCCTTTCCACATTCATTAGCTCTCTGTGCTTGCTGAACACATTGTTTACCGCATTCCAAAGACTCATCTAGCGTAGCGACTTTAGCGTCGATTTCAGGTTTTATTTTGTTATTGGCTCGCCTCCGAAGTAACATTTTCACAGAATTTTGCCTGTGTGGAATGAAGTGAAATGCCGTTTGTGCTTTGTTATATATTTACAGTTACGTAATCAATGATTCATGTAGTGTCATTGCATTTATCAATCGGTTTATTGTTGAATTGCCTATTTGAATACCCAATGCAGTGAGTAAACGAACAATTGTGCGCATACTTGTAACAAACAGACCATCCGCTGAAGCGGGATGTTATGTTGGTGGGGGGGGGGCTGAGCCAAAATTCTAGTTGAAGTGGGTAGGTAGGTACTGAAAAACGCTCAAAAATTGCTAATTTGGACTCTATCAAATACAGGTAAAAGTGCTGTTTAAAGGCAGTTTTAGGGTCTGAAATTATAAAAAAATGTAAAACTTTTCTCAATAAAATTAATTGCCAGAAAAATTGGAGGGGGGTCGGAAAAATCGTCTTGGGGGGCGTCCCCGATCGGAGGGTCTGGCCTAAGAAGGGTGGTGGCCAGACCCCCGGACCCCCTGTTACATGTATGGCTGTGCGTACAGTATGTACGAACAGTAAATAATGCAACAAACTCTGCCCTTTAGGTGAACTAGATGAACAAAAGACATGCAAAGTACGTACAGTACACAAAAACGCAAGCACATTGGTTGATTACAATGTGATTTTCGCTCATCAAACCATGTGATGCCTTACTGTTTTTTAAACATCTCAACGTTACGCACAGAAAATATTAGAACAACAAACGTCTTCATTGCCATTTTTGGGCTGATAATTCACATTACAATTTCGCGCGAAGTTTTTTTAGTGTTGTTGTCGCGAAAAATCATTTTTGTACCTAGTTTTTGCATGCGAAAACGTGTCTTAGATCGCAGCAAGCAAACACAGCAGAGCAGAGCACACTAGAAATATAATACTAAAAACGACTGTTTCTAGACGATTTTTTCCGATTTTCTGACAAGCAATTTTTCTCAGCAAGGTTTTTGGTCCCCTAGCCCCGCCCCTACAAAATCCTTCCAAAAAATTCCTTAGGGCGTAGGTCAGAGCCTGAGCGGGACACCCGCTCAGTCCCCCTTTGCCGATGTCTAGGTAAATCGGGTCGGCGTGTCGCACCTTCAGCTTGAGACTCCTAAGTCGAGTCGGCGTAAGGCACCCTTTTAATTGGTCGGCGTAAGGCACCGGTCGGCGTATCGCACTAACACCGTCTAGAGGTAGGGCTGTTTGTTTGCGTCCGGATTGGGTCGAGGGCGTTTCGCCCAGGGATTGGGTCCAAAATTTTAAGCATCTCCAAAACAAACTGGAAAAGCGTTTTTAGCACAATTAATCAGGCTAAAAATCGCTATTTAACCTTTCAACTAGCATTTTCTGTAGGAACTAAAAAACAAGCAAAAATGACAGAGAAGGAGCAGCCTTCAGCAACAAGAATATGACCATTAGACTCAAAATTTTGCGTAGATTTCGAATTTGTCATTATATTGCTCGGTTACCGTACTCGGTTTTGGGTTATTCGTGCTAACGTCGAAAAAAGAAAAAACTTGAATTGAATTGCTTTGTGCATGCCAAGCCAAGAAGAAGGTCATGAATACGTTTGTAGTGTAGTACTGTAGCTCATAGCCTATGACTTTGCTTCATAATCTTTACGAGCGACACATCTGTCTAACCGGAGCTACAATAAACAACCGTCTAGCCGATTCTATTCCGAAAAACGCTCCGTTCTGCAAGCTTGCGCGGCGCGGCGATCGGCCATAAACTTTTTTCAACTGTTTACAAAAGTGTGCGCACCTAGTAGTTTATCGGCCGATCTCGGCGCAAAATACACACACTACCACTGTTCAACCGACTCGTGACTGCCAGCAATCCCTTTATCACACATCTACACAATGCCCAGTGAGTTTGGTCGTTCATTTCTAATAAAACTCAACGCCGATTTAATGCTTCTGCCACCGCTTGGCACTTAGCCACTCCACCAAAGTCTAAACTGAGTGGCTGGCAGGCAATTAGGAAGTGCCAGTGTCATCCGGGTGGCGGCCGTTATTTTCTAGCCTATTTTCACCGCTTTCAGAGTGCAAATGCTGCGGAGATGGGTGCGCAGGGTGCGGTGATGAGTGTCAATGCAGTCCCGGAAACTGCAAGTGCAAAGATTGCAAGTGCAAGCCGTGTCCTTGCTGCAAAGATCACTGCAATCCGTGCAAATGCGAAGGTTGCAAAGGCTGCACCGACCCTCAATAAAGAGCTGAATATTAGAACACTATTTTACCTATTGTAGGCTAGTTGTAGGCTTCGGTTCTGCTGTATCGCCTCTTTATTTACCGGTGCAGGTATCTGACCATAAACGGTATTGTACTATTGTACTATATTTTTGTGAAATTTTCTTAAGAATTCCACTTGATCACCAGTTTATCCTTTCCTTCTTGAGCGCGCAGCTCTTGTACGAATGCCAGACATACCTCGAAGTACTTGTTGGCGAAGCAGTTCGATCTAGACAGGCACCGTATCACTCGTTTAGGCGAACACTTACCTTTTCGTTCGCCTACTCCCCAGACATATGGGCCAGTACTTCGGCTAACGGGGTGGTAAATTTTCAAATCCTGAGGGGCTGAGGAGTGTAGCGGCGGCAAATCGGGGTTGAGGGTAAGCCAAAAAGTTCAATGTTTTACTTAATTTTACTAAAATCGAGGCTTGCTTTTCGCTACAATATTTTAAAATAAGTTATTCTGAGCTCATTGGCAGCTAATCTAGGCCTACTTTTATCATAATTTTCTATAAAAATTCTTCCTAAAAATTCCTGAAGCGGCGGCCTGAAGAGGGTCAACCCCCTTCGGCGCCCTCCTACCTTTGCCCATGTCCTCCCTAAGCAGATTTCAGTTTTTACCTGAGTTTTGCCTGACTTCGACAGGCGCCGAACTACACATGCACATGAAGAACGCAAAACGAACACAACACACATGTTCGTTCTGGAAGTTAGCGATCTTTACTAAGGGGCCATCCATAAACGACGTCGTTCCAGAGGGGGGAGGGGGGCCGGCTCAAATGCGACGATAGACGACGCATCAGGACAGGAGGGGGTTAGCAAAAAACGACGTCGCTTTTTTCGGTATTTTTGGGGAACTTTGATTGTATTATTTTCAATTTAAGTACATTCTGGCAAAGGATTCTACATACCGAAAAGCTTCCCAGAGTGGTTGTAGGGATTTATTCTATTGATTGCGCAGTATGGTAACAAGAAAACATGACAGTACTGTATGTACTGCACTTTTATCGGGGGGGGGGGTAAACCGAAAATGACGTCGCCTTAGGGGGAGGGGTCCCCAATAAACGACACAAGGCGATTTTGGGGGGAGGGGGGTCGGGATTTTGGAACGACGTCGTTTATGGACGGCCCCTAATCAGCGGTCTTTATCATTTTTGGCTCTAGTCTACCTACATGTACGTCCAGCCTCGAGCTCGACCCATCTACATCGCAACTCGGCTAGCTTTTATATGTCCATGTACGTACGTACTGTACGTATATAGTAACGTGTACATACGCAAACACCATTATACCTGCAACGCGTGCCCAAGTCTGCAATCTTAGTTCCGTAAGTTTCGTGGCATTTGGTGCAAACACTGTCTATCGTTGAATGAATGGCAGAATTCCTGAAAAGGCATGGGTCGGTATGGTAAATTCTTGATTTCCTTAGTTTATAGCGCCGTTATCAGTTATTTTCAACAGTGGCATATCCAAGAATTTAAAAAGGGGGGTGTAAAATGTTGAAAGTGCCTGGTTGGGCCGCTGCCCAACCAGGGTAAGAAAATTTAGCAAAATTAGCCCTCAAAAACGCGTTTAAAACGCATTCCGAGCTTAAAATTAACAGAAATTACAAGTTTTAGTAGTTTATAATGGCCTGGGCGAGAAAATTTTGAAAATTTGGCCTTCAAAAAAACGCATTTAGAAGGCATTGTGAGCACAAAATAGACAGTTTTAGTACATAATTCATTAGTTTCTTATATTTTTGACAGACTTTTTCTTCCTACCTCCACCGCAAAGGGGGTGTACAGTACACACCCTACAACCCCCCTGGATACGCCACTGATTCTCAATCGATTCTGTAACTTTAAGCGAAAGCATTATGAAGCGTCATTGTTCGCCTAAACGGCCGAAGGGGCTACGTTTTTTGCTAAGACAATAAGTTAGCACTAGCAGGTGCACCTTTAACCCCTTTAACCTTATAAGACGAACGCTAACCCTTTTTGTTCGCCTATTCTCCAAATACAGTACACATAGACAAACAATGTCCCATCGCAATTTTTACCTTCCGTCAAACGGTTTGTTCTTTATTGATTTGACTCCAATTTACAGCAAAAATTAACAAAAACTGGCTATCTATTGTGCAAGCTTGGTGCGAAAATTCCGACTGGTGCTGGTTTTATGATCCTAAAGTTAAGAATCAGGTGGTCCACGGCACGGAAATTTTAATTTTTCAGGTAATTTGAAGAGTACGTCTTTCAAATTTGCAGGAATGATTGGGGTTGCCATTGGGTATACTATGTATACTCGATGGAAAGCCCTGTAGCTCAAACGGCTCAAAAATTGGGGAATTTCAAAAACATGCCTCCAAATCGATAAAGAACAAATCGTTTGAGTTTGCTGAAGGTAAAAAAGCGATGGAAAGTTTTTGTCTACTCTACAATACTATAGAGGCCTCACTAGAGAGACACACGCAAATACGGACACAGATATTCTCTCAAGCTTTAACTTAGTAATTTGTATTCGCTTTTCACACTGGACTACAGTATAGAGTGATTAAAACGGACCGTACCTGTAGATCGAACAGGGTTCGGCGGTGGTGTGTTGGTAGTCATTGGGGTCGATACCGTCAAAAATTCCTCCCTCTGCGTAGGAGGTTATGACGAATGCAATTAGCAGGAGGCCGGCGGTGGTTCTCATGTCGTCACCAGTCTGTGCTTTTCCGATAGAACCGCGAGCTGTTTTGGCGGCAGCCGAGCACGTTGACAAGTTACTACCTAATAGCTTTCTCCAGACGACGCAACCCTCCTACGTCAGCAATTAGGCCAACTACTACAAACTAATTGATTAGTGTGGGTCGGTTTCATGCTTTAGCGGATTTTCTGTCTTAACCCACTCACAAACTACCCTTGTATAGCTCTCACAACCAACAATAATAACAATACAACTGACAGTTTTATCCACAGACTGTACAAACAACTCTCCAACTAATAGCAAAAGAATCACTCGATTTCGGTCTGCGACCTGACCAGCGACCAGTAAACCCCCTTCAATTTCATTAATTGGTCATGAGTGCCGAGCTGCAAAAAAAGAACACGTACGCATAGCACCTACGTATCTAATAATCAGCAGCTCAACAACTGCTAACGAATCTCAGACGCAATCAGGCAGTGGTTGACGTGATTTCTTTGCTTATCCTCTTACGACCGCCTCACCACAAACAAGTTAGACATACCTCACTGACACGTTTCTTGCTAATCACTGCGATTAGGTCGGCCTTTTGAACGGTGTTCAGTCGATGCGCGATTACCAGAACTGTGCGGCCGCGCACCGCGCGATCCAACGCGTCGCGCACCTATAGCAAAGCCAGCATAAATTGGCAGGAATTTTTTGGGGCATCGAAAAATCGTACACACGTACTACTACGGGAGTTACTCCTCCCGCTAGAAAGTCCAAACCGCACTCTCTCCCCTCATCACACCCTCACCCCCGAGACAGTTTAGGAACCCCCACCGACCTAAAAAGTGGCTCCTGTACTAACAAACTGGCTCAGAAATCACTAATTTGTAGCTTAAAATACGCTTGAAAAGCCTTTTGAAACAAAATTTGAAGTTTCCACTGCTGGTATTTAAGAGATATTGGTGTTTTAGAGGCCATTTCTGTTTTTATTATTTTTGAAAGATTTTTCTTCCGCTCTCCACCGAAAACGAAGTGTAAATATACCCACCGTAGTCTACTGCTTACTGTATAAACTGTATAGTACAGTAACTAACCAATTTTTCGGATTCCGCATCCAAGGCACTAGTGGCTTCGTCCAAAATCAAAATTGGCGGGTTTTTTAGAAGCGCGCGAGCTATGGCAATGCGCTGTTTCTGTCCGCCCGACAGTGTTACACCACGCTCTCCAACCTGAGTATCGTAACCCTGACTGAAGGATACGATGAAGTCGTGCGCATTGGCCGTCCTGGCTGCTTCTTTAATCTGAAACAAACTTTATATAGAAAGAACCTGACAGTAGTAGTTCCTATTTCTTCTATACCTCAAGTTCTGTTGCATCGGGTTTGCCGTATCTTATGTTTTCCTTAATACTGGCAGCAAATAGTACAGGCTCCTACAGCAAGAAAGCTTTACAAACGCAGTATTTTTCGGTTCTTTTACTTGTGAAATAAAACCGATCGCCTGGCCCCTGAGCCAATTGGGGTCCAACTGTTTAATGTCGTAGCCATCTATAGTAACCCAGCCGCTGTCTGGCTCGTAAAAGTGCTCCAACAGCGACGCTAGAGTTGACTTGCCTGAAGTGATACATACTGTAGATATTTTTTGGCTATTGAATAGTACATACCGGCTCCAGAGGAACCAACCAGGGCCACTACATGGCCGGCCGGCAAGTGTAGTGTCAATCCATCGAACACCGTATGATCTGGTCTGACTGGGTACGAAAAGCTGATATTCTCGAAACGAATGTCTCCCATTAGTGAGTGGTATGGTATCTTCTTGCCACCATACAAACGCAGTTGAGGACGACTGTGAATGAACTAAAAACAGTCGGTCGGTCGGTCGGTCGGTCGGTCGGTCGGTCGGTCGGTCGGTCGGTCGGTCGGTCGGTCGGTCGGTCGGTCGGTCGGTCGGTCGGTCGGTCGGTCGGTCGGTCGGTCGGTCGGTCGGTCGGTCGGTCGGTCGGTCGGTCGGTCGGTCGGTCGGTCGGTCGGTCGGTCGGTCGGTCGGTCGGTCGGTCGGTCGGTCGGTCGGTCGGTCGGTCGGTCGGTCGGTCGGTCGGTCGGTCGGTCGGTCGGTCGGTCGGTCGGTCGGTCGGTCGGTCGGTCGGTCGGTCGGTCAGTCGGTCAGTCGGTCAGTCGGTCGGTCGGTCGGTCAGTCGGTCAGTCGGTCAGTCGGTCAGTCGGTCAGTCAGTCAGTCAATACAGATACCATACCATGCATAGACCTATTTCCTCAGAGAATTTCAATTTGTAGTCTTAGTTTGTAGTCTAAAATTTTCGAGAAAATAATTTGTAGTCTTAGTTTGTAGTTGTCAAATTCCGTTTCAAAAAATATGTAGTTTTAGTTTGTAGTCAATTTGTAGTCAGTTTGCCAAATGCCAGAAATTCGATATTAGTGCGAATTTTTGCCAATTGAACAATCAGTCATAGTAATGCTTTTCAAAATACGAGGTACCGGAAACCTGTTTTCTATTTAACTCTGTCAAAAAATGGTCATTTCTAATATCTACATTGTATTTCTGCAAGAAAATTCAAGGCTCAATGAAATTCCAATGCTGAACATTTCGTATTTGACTAAAAATGGAAAAATGGAATGAGCGGCCGTCCTAAATGACGTGGTCCCAAAACTCCGATTGCTCGGCCACTCCCCCAAAATCGCCTTGCGTTGTTTCTGAGAAGCCCGTCCACTAAAGGCGCCGTCGTCTTCCGTTTACCCCTACCCCGACAAAAATGCAGTACATAACAGCATTGTCATGTTTTCTTGTTGCCATACTGCAGCATAATTAATTGAGTAAATCCATACTATCATTCTGGGAAGCTTTTCTTTATATGTAGAAACCTTTGCCATAATGTACGTACCTACATTGTACATAAATTGAAAATAATACAATCAGAGTTCTGTAAAATTCTGGAAAAAAAACCTAGGTCGTTTCTTGCTAATCCCTCCTCCCTGGTGCGTTGTCTATCGTCACATTTCAGCAGAGCCCCCGCCCCGTACCCCGTTTTGGAACGACGTCATTTATGGACGGTCCGTGAGACAAATTTTATAACAACTAAGGCAAGAAAAAGCACGGACGAATGTGCAAAAGTCAATCATGTGGTCACCTTCCTCCAAAGTTACTGGGCCACTTAGAAAAAGCGGGAGAACAGGAAAAATGATCTTTCTAACACTTCAGGTCAAAAATAGATTGCTTCTCAGTATGCTTTACGATTTCGTGAGCTTATCGTAAGCTCAAGACAGGTCAAAATGCTGATTAGGGGCTTAGATTGTGTAAAATTAAAGGAAAAAGTCGGAAAATTTCCAAGAAAAACGACTACAAATTGACTACAAATTCGCAGATTTTGAAATAGTAGTTTGTAGTCAATTTGTAGTCAGCCAAAATAATTTGTAGTCTTAGTTAATATGTAGTCTTTATGACGTCATAATATGTAGTTTGTAGTTAGTAGTTTGTAGTACTACGAATTAGGTCTAACCATGCATACATGGGCCGGGGTGGTCTGGGGGTTTGCTCACCCACCAAAATCGCCGCGACCCCCCCCCAAACCGGCAGGCCCACCCCCAAATTTTCGGATTTTGACTACCCCCAACCCATTTTTCCGGCCCATGTATGATACCATGTCTTGGGGGCCGTCCATAAACGACGTCGTTCCAAAATCCCGATTTTTCGGACCCCCCAAAATCGCCTTGCGTCATTTCTTGGGACCCCCTCCCCCTAGGCGACGTCGTTTTCCGTTTACCCCCCCCCTCTCCCGATAAAAGTGCAGTACATGCAGTACTGTCATTTTTTCTTGTTGCCATACTGTACAATGAATTGAATAGATCCCTTCAGCCACTCTGGGAAGCTTTTCTGAATGTAGAAATATTTGACAGAATGTACATAAATCGAAAATACTACATTCAAAGTTCCTAAAATTCCGAAAAAAGCGACGTCCTTTTTTGCTACCTCCCTCCCCCTCCTGGTGCGTCGTCTATCGTCGCATTTCAGCCGACCCCCCTCCCCTTCTGGAACGACGTCGTTTATGGACGGCACCTTGTCTATGGTACCACTGAAGTCAATAAATTCCTGACTGCAAAACAAAAAAGCATACCTCAAACACTCTGGCAGCTGCCGTGTAGCCTTTGACTGCGTCGCCAAACAGCACTGATAACTGACCAAGTGCTCGCATTATCGATTGAGCAGTAACCAGATAAGACATGAGATCACCAGGCTGCATCTGACCCTGTTCAATTAACTTCGCCCCTCCATAAAGTACACCCAGAACCAAGCCTAAAACCTTGTTAATCAATTGCACAAACCAAGCCAAAGTTATTACCATTCATAGTCAGGTGCATCAATCCTTGAAAGACTCCGATTCCGAAACCCAAATATTCATTCAACAACGCCGCTTTCTGAAGTTCGTTGTAGTACTCACTAAAACTTGCACAGTTTTCGAAGCCGGCTGGACCGCTCTGAGCCGAGCCGAGCCGAGCCGAGCCGAGCCGAGCCGAGCCGAGCCGAGCCGAGCCGAGCCGAGCCGAGCCGAGCCGAGCCGAGCCGAGCCGAGCCGAGCCGAGCCGAGCCGAGCCGAGCCGACCCGACCCGACCCGACCCGACCCGACCCGACCCGACCCGACCCGACCCGACCCGACCCGACCCGACCCGACCCGACCCGACCCGACCCGACCCGACCCGACCCGACCCGACCCGACCCGACCCGACCCGACCCTGCTGAGAAAACTGAAGTAACTAGCAAAGCTGACCTGGTCTCAGTATACTCCATAGCGAATGCTCGCACAGTGCGAATGTTGGACAAGGCTTCTTCGGCGACTGCATTAGCCACTGCCGATTGAGCTTGAGCCGATCTGCTTAGAACTCTGAGGAAATGACCGAAAATGGTACCGCAGCAAATCACTGCGGGAAGAGCGCACAGTGTCACTGCGGTCATTTTGCCAGAAATGAAGTACAACGACACTACCGCCCCACCTACCTAAATGCAAACCAATGTACAGACCGTTATGACGCCAATTCCCCAACAACTTTACTTCGGCCACAGTTCTTAGGCCACCTCCCACGCAATGCTTGAAAGCGCTTTTGAACTCGTGCACATCGTTGTTTAGACGCGCAGTCAGCTCGCCGGTTCGTTCGGCGTCAAAAAAAGCCATGTCTACACAGGAGAGAGAAGTATTAAGATTAAATAGAGTTTTTGTTTGCGCTACCCTGGGAAATGAGAGCTGCAAAAAGTCGGATTCTCATCTGTGCTGCCACCTTTTCGCCCAAAACTGATAGAAAACTGATGCGCAGAACAGTTAGGATGGCCTGAAGCTGGACAATCTATGTAAGTTACAGATAGGGCACCTTCGTTCGTACGTATGCAAACGTAGTATGTACGTATGCAGACTAGATAAACAAAAATGGGTACTGTCCTGGACAAGTAGGAATACTGAATATGTACAATCTCGTCAAAGGATTTTGTATCTCCTGTTCAGTGCATGGTTGTGTCGCATAAACGTTCTAAGTATAAACTGTCCGTACATTTTGTCCACAGATCGTACTTATATGTCAGAGCAACTGTGCAAAGCGTAAAGATATGAAGAAATATTGAACGAGACCTATTCAATAGATCATTCAAAAAAGTAGATAAACCAATTTCCGCAGAAATGGTTTTACTAATTTACCTTCAAAATTGGGTAAATACCACACAACAAATGTCACACCTACGATGAAATCTTTTGAAACGTAGACCAAACGGGTTTAGGTCTAATCCGCACTGATCGATTAGAGGCTAACAAATCATTAGGAAAATGTGAAAATCTGGGTTTGTTATACAGGGTGTCCCAAAAAAAATGACAACATTTCTTTTTGCTGCCATTTTCGCAATTTTTGACCAAATTGCCTGAAATTTGAAACATAAGTGCCAAAAAAGTGGGAATTTTATGTGTTAAAATTTGGTGCATCAGGATTGACCCAGTCCTGAGAAATTCAACAATATATAAAATTGAGAAATTTCAATTAAATGTAGAAACAGCATCAAAAATGGAAACTTTTCTTTTTGCTGTATCTTCTTTAATTTTGGTCGGAATTGGATGAAATTTTGAATATACGCGCAGAATAACGGTTTGATTTGTAGATCAAAAGTTGGCGCATGAACCCAGCCCAGCTCTTAACATAAAAAATCCCAATCACAATTCAACGACAACATTGATTTTCGCGCTCCTTAGCTGTAATGAAGCTCCTGTAGGCGTAATTCAGTCTGTCACCCCAAACATGCAAAGAAATGTTTATGATGCTTATGGGAAACGGTTGCAGCAGAGTATTAACTCAAATGGAGGTCATCTGGATGGTGTTCTTATTCCTTTAGTTCTCAGAGTTTGCACGTTCTTCATTTTGCTGCAGTAAGAACGCTGATTTTCTTTAGTTTCCAAGTACTAGCGATATGGACTGATTAATTCCAGAACTTTTGACCTACAAAATATCTGCGCATATTTCAAAATTTCATCCAATTTAGACAAAAATTAAAGAAGATACAGCAAAATTTCCGTTTCCGTTTTTGATGCTGTTTCTACATTTAATTGAAATTTCTCAATTTTATATATTGTTGAATTTTTCAGGATTGGGTCAGTCCTGATGCACCAAACTTTAACACATAAAATTCCCACTTTTTTGGCACTTATGTTTCAAATTTCAGACAATTTGGTCAAAATTTGCGAAAATGGCAGCAAAAAGAAATGTTGTCATTTTTTTTGGGACACCCTGTACTATTAAATAGTAATTTAACGTTACTGACGGACAGACGGGTGGGTACATAAGAGCGAGTTACCGTTTACAGTATTCCGCATACGTACATGCAGCCCAGAGATAAAAAGAAATACATGTATGTCGGCATAAATAAAAGAAATGAGAATATAACCTGAGCGCCATAAACACCCAACAAACTGATGCCAATAGGTTTCAGTTCTTCAAATTCAACTTGCTCACTATGAATCTTTGCTATTGCATTGACTAGATCCCCCAAGAGAAGAGGAATTTGAATATTTATCACCGCCACCAGCACAGCAGTCTGAAAATTGAAATTATAGAAACTTTTACAGATTAGGTAAAGCTCACCACTACAGCCCCGAGCAGCCATTTCCAGAAAGGCCGGACTAAAGACCACAAATCACTCCAACTAAGATTAGGTTGCGTTTTGGAGGCGTAACGCTGGGCCAATTCTTTAGCTCTGCCTGGCAACACTCCTTTTGGCTTGCATGAGAGTTTTTTAACGAAAATAGGGGCTATTGACAGGCAATAGATCGAACCAACGGCCAATGGACGACTGAGCAGAGTGGTTTTCGGTTTGAAGAAGAAAATACCCAGTTTTAGTCGAGCAAAGAAATTTGGTCGCAATTTGGAAAGCAGCACCAATTTGCTGACACCCGAGTTTAGGCAAATGCACCGGGATAACATGCTGATGAATCGGAAATGGAAATAATCTGGTTAAGTTACTTGGTCGGATAATACACTATTTTGATAAGTATTCCTTAAGCTTACTGTAAGTATTGTAAGTTTTTCAGGAGAGTACTATCGCTGCCAGTACCAGCGCCAATTTTTAAAACCAATCGAGCACGAAGAAGTCTGGCTTCGATTTGCACAGATTTATTCACAGCCTGCAAACATGCAACTTTAACTCCTTTAACTTCGCTTTGCCATTTGCTTATCCAACAACGTGTCTTCTCTGCATTTCGAATAGGTGAAACTACAGTACTGAGTAAATGTCCGATGCATTTTCAAGTATCAATAATAATGATAACAACAACAAGTGACAACAACGCAAAAACGGCAAATAAATAACCACAAAATCTACTATCGACGTTTTCTTCCAAATCCCCCAAACCCTCCGCCAAATCCACCGGGGGCAGGTAAACCGAATCCCCCAGGAAGACCGCCACCCATGCCTCCCGGAAATCCACCTCCTCCCCCACCAATTCCAACACCTGGAAACCCTCCTCCTGGAAAGCCTCCCATACCACCTGGAAAGCCTCCAGACATTCCTGGAAAAGGAAAGGAACCGCCAGGTAAGCCGGGAAAACTAGGAATTGCAGGCGGCGGTTGAATGGGAACTGCTGGCTTTGGAGCCGGCTGCGATGGTTCGGTGGGAGTAGGTTTGGACCCGTTGGGTTTAGGTTCGGTCGGACCACTTTGATTAGACCCAGGTTGCTTTGGAGTTGGCAAGTTTGGGGATCCAGGTTGAGGTGCACCTGGGCCAAATGGCTCCAGTCCATCTAAAATAGCACAAAGCTTAAGGACAGACATACAGACTAGGGTTGTTAAAATAAACTTACGAAACAGACATTCACATTCGAAACCACCGAACTGATTCAAAACTTGTTCTGTAACAAATTTCGCTTTACAGGCCACAAACATGCTACAACCGACCTATTCTAGAGGAATACGCTCCATTATCAGTTGCCATTGTGTTTGCAGGATCAAAAGCTTCAGTTCCGGGTTGACCTAAAGAACAGCGATAGTCCGTAGCGAATAACCCAAAATAACCCAAAACCTTTAACAATGGTTTATGAGGTATTCTGAGCATGAAATTAATAGTGTTTCTTATTTAATGATTTTCCTTATGTTGACCGATTTTTTCTTCCGCGTACCTCTACTACAGTTTGTGGAAAGGGTGTCTTTACCTACTACTAACTAGGTACACCCTTTCCAAACTACGTATATCTTCTATCTACACTATCTGGAGTGGTTACACTACTTATGAAGCAAAAATATGAATATTCGTACGTAGCGACATACTGTATGCACAGGGCGTACCATTTATCTATAATCGGTTTCGTCTTGCTGTAACAAATTTTTATGTTCGTCAATCAATTGCACTGAGTTTTTAACACAACATGCATACAACCTGAGAATTGTTACTCTCAAAATTTTGGCCAAGTCATGCACTTACGTGTCCGCTGTCACTCATGCGACATGGAATCAAACCTACGTAACTAGTGAATCACTTGGCCAAAACTTTGAGAGTAACAATTCTCAGGTAGGTTGTTTAATCTCAAAAATAGAAAATGTCAAACCAAAGATTTACATCTGCATCTGAAACCAGGAGGAAGTGGGAATACGCCGTTTCCTCTTCCTGATGCTCCACCTTCACCGGACTGGGGAAACGGAAATTCTCCGGGTTGTTCGGGCTGTGTTGGGTAGCCTCCAGCATATTGCCCGAAACAAAAATTGACGGTCGCTAATAATAAAGACAGAAAGAGACAATCCATGGCTGGTTGGTGTGGCGTGTGTAACCAGCGAACAACGCGCCTATTTATGCAAAACACTCGCAAATCCAGCTGAATAGCCGCGCTATTGGTCCGTTCTAATTTTATTCTGATTTTCTACTCTCTTTACACAAAGCAGCTGCGTAATGGGAGGCTTTTACTTCCAAAAACGAATGCCTTTCGAAATCAGCCCTGTACGCCACCACTTATCCGTTTTTTGCTTACCTTTTTAAATAGATTTGTGTTCGCCTAAGACTCAGAGAGGTGCAGAGCAACACACAATACACATGAAGAAAGCAAACGCGCCAAAATACAACAAGCACAATTGTTCGAGCTGAAAGTTAGTAATTTCTCTTGGTCGGTGGTCGCTCTAGAGTGATTTCGAAAAGCTTCCGTAGTTTGATTTTTAGGCTTAGAAAAGCAAAAATAAACAGTTGTTCTGTTCAAAAAACGCAACATGATTTTCTAGCAAATCACAGAAAAAGATCAGTCTTATTTATTGGTTTATATAGTTATTTATTGGTAACAGTAATTAGTAACAGTAATTGTACTTAGTTTAGGATACGATACGATTTATTTGTCACCGAATGGGCAACGGGCCCACAAATCGCCAGAATTGACATGTTATGCGGCCCTAAAACTGAGTAGATGCTCCCATAGATTCAGCAATACAGTACGTACCTGTTTCAGAGACAGTACGCCTAACCTACAAGTAAGCAGACCATAAGCAAACAAATACAACACTAAACAAATTAGGCTTCTGGAGGAATAAAATTTAGCACAGATGAATCAGCTCAGCTCTGATATTTTCAGAACGGATTGAATCCTTACTCATGCTTGTAATATTATTGTATAGTGTGCTCAAAATGTACCATTTAACGGTACACACCCGCTAATTTTTTGTCTTCCAATTGACTTGACGCTCTGTTCACTTATTAAAAACTCTGCAGAATTTATCTGTTGTATTTTGATTTTGGTAGGCGAGCGAAGAAGTAGTTCACTATCTGATCGTACTTTTCTTTTCTCATATCATGTGTCTTATTCTCGCTCAGCCAAACGTATTTGAATAATTTTTTGCGGAAGGATTTGTTTTTCACCCTTTTGAATAATTCGCACCAATAATTTTTTGCAAAATTTTAACAAATTTTGCGGGCAATTTTTTCGAATAAGATTATTATAACGAACGACGAACGAAACTAAAGATTCAACCGTAAACCAGTACTGTCCCGTGTAATATCGGATAATGGTGTATTTTTGGTAGCTAATTAGTAGAGATGTAACTGCAAAGAAAAATCCCGGTTACCGGATAGTGCTTGGGTGGGATCTGAAAAATAATTACCGGATTATCCGGTGATATCCGCTATTTGTTAACCGGATAATACGTAAAAATACCTGATACCGGACAGTGTTTTTGAGCTAGAAATACCAGATTATCCGGTAGTCTAGAGTCATGTCTCGTTAACTAAAAAAACACTGTTTTTCAGGTTAAAGGTCAAAATGCTTTTTTTCGGTTGCATCTCTAAACGAAACCAAATCCAATCAATAATAAACTTATTTTATGCTTAAACCCTAACCCTCTAACCTAACTAACAACGCTAAAGCCTGAGTGGGCTACAGAGGAGTTGAGTGAGCGGGTGACAATGGTAAGCCAAAAAGTCAGATTTTTCTCTGAAATCAAGATGTTTTATCTTATTTTTGGTTAAAGTAAACTATTTTCAGCTCATTTACATGTTTGCATGTAATTGCTTTTATCATGTTTTCTAATTTTTTCAAAAATTTACGAAGGGTAGCGCAGAGCCTGTGATGGGTAACCAAGTTCACCCCATACATGGGCCGGAAAAATGGATTGGTTGGGGACTTGGGGTAGTCAAAATCCGACAGTTTGTCGTGGACCTAACGATTAGGGGACTCGGGGCAATTTTGGTGGCTGGTTGGTTTGGGGGTCGCATCCAAGTTGGGGTGGGCCAATTCCCCCGGAATGCACCTCGCGGCCCTTGTATGGCTCAGCCCATATCTGCTAGGGTAGTTGGAGTGTAGGTGGGGTATTTGCTTACTATAGCTAGGTGGCCTACACCTGTCCTGTCGTTTCGTTGTTTCAAAAAATTCAGATGAAACAAAATTTTTTGTTTTATAATCTCTTTGAAAGAACTGCACCTGGCCCTGTACTTCATTTCATATCTTGCAGGGCGGAAACCAGATAAAGTTTGGATCGCCGAAGTACGCTCTATTTGTTTCATTTGCACGTCTGAACACGAGAGCGTGCTGATTAATTTGATCATGGAGCAAAATCAGTTGTCGCTAGCAGTGTTCATACGTATATCGAATACTGCTAAATTCTTAATACAGTCTGTACCATACATGTAGCTGGGTTTTCGGCTGGAGGGGGGGAATTTTTCTGATCCAAAATTGGGTTTCAGGGCTATGCCCAAAGGGGGTTTCAGCGACCTTTTTTTGGTGTCCAAAAGTGGGTTTCAGCGACCTTTTTTTGGGCTCAAAACAGGGTTTTGAGGACTAAAAATGGGGTAAAAATCCTGTCTGAAGTGCAAAAATACCGTTTAAAACCCTATTTTTGCTTTAAAACGTGGAAAAAACCTTATTTTTTATTTAAAATGTGCAAAAAAAGCAAATTTTGCTTTTAAACGTGCAAAAAAAACCATTTTATTCGACATAATGCAGTTAAAATGCATTTTTGGAACCTTCTTTAGACATTTTTAAACCCAAATTAGGGTTCCGGAACCCTATTTTGGGCGTCATGAAACCCAAATTAGGGTTCCAGAACCCTATTTAGGGTTTCAGTAACCCAAACTAGGGTTCCGGAACCCTATTTTGGCCCTCCAGAAACCCAAATTAGGGGTCTGGAACCCTATTTAGGGTTTCGGTAACCGAAATTAGGGTTCCGGAACCCTATTTAGGGTTTCAGAAACCCAAATTAGGGTTTCAGAAACCCAAAACAGGGTTCCAGAACCCTATTTAGGGTTTTTGAAACCCAAAGTAGGGCTCCGGAACCCTCTTTAAGGTTTCAGAAACCCAAATTAGGGTTCCGGAACCCTATTTAGGGTTTCAGTAACCGAAATTAGGGTTTCAGTAACCCAAATTAGGGTTCCGGAACCCTATTTAGGGTTTCAGAAACCCAAATTAGGGTTTTAGTAATCCAAATTAGGGTTCCGGAACCCTATTTAGCGTTTTTGAAACCCAAACTAGGGCTCTGGAACCCAAGTTGGGTTTCTGAAACCCTAATCAGGGCTTCTGGAACCCTGTTTGCAGGTTTACAAACCCAAAATAGGGTTTCAAAAAATTCCCCCCCAGAATCCGGCTGGGGGGGGAATTTTCTCCGAAAATCGGGCCTGGGGGAAATACCCCCCATTCCCCCCCCCAACTACATGTATGGTCTGTACTTTATCAGTTACTAAAAGTCTGGTTAGAAAGAGAAGGAAATGAAAAACCAGTTGATACTTTAACGATAGTCTTTTTGATTAATGATGCATTGGGGAACTGCAGTGGTTTTTGTTGATGATGTAAATGATAGGAGTTGTCTGCTGCTGTTTGCGCTGTTAAATTTTGACTAAAAAAGGTCAAACAATAAATGGACAATAAATGTAGGTTATCCTGCAATTGTGTAAAATACGATTATCTCAGTTTCCTCGCTAAAACTTCTGATTTCGATTGAAACAGTTGGAACAGGACGACAGTCACCCTTTCGCGCCCTTTAATCTGTCAACCCCTGAAACATGTACGTAACAGACAGACATGTGCTAGCATTTCAGCTGAGGGGCGGTAGAACTGTTTCACGAAATTCCAGTGGGATCGCCTAGAGGACGGGGTAAGTGAGAAGCATACATGGGCCGCGGGGAGTCTGGGGTTTGCCACACGCACCTTGGGCTCGCCCCCTCCCCAAACGACCCCAACCACCCACCCACCTGAAGCTGTCTTTTGTTCCTGACCCCACCCACCAAAATTGCCGCGAACCCCCAATCGGTAGTCCCACCTCAGTTTTTCAGATTTTGACTAGCCGAACCCGTTTTTCCGGCCCATATGTGGTTAGAAGAGCCTTAGGGAGGCCAACCAACCCCCTCTACCTCAGCTTATTTTGAAGTTGGGTTTCGTGACTACAATTGAAATTAGATGAGAAATTTTGAGTTTTCGGCGCGGTTTTAATTTTTGTCATAACCTCCCCACGTCAATGCCAACGTATATTATAAGACACGCAAATTACCACTAGGTACTGAAAGATATTTATACTCAGTGTTTGTATTCTCATGGTCATTGTTTGTTTTGCAAGTAAAGTGCTCTCCCGTTTCATTTGGTGCCGAGACCCGCTGTTTTGTCACTGGTCCGCTGACGTCGCCACTTTCGTGCAACAATCCGGTCTCCCTTGGCGCAAGGTATTGGAAGACGCTCTCGACACAGCCGCTCGGCAACAATTCCATTCGCTTTCTGACGCCCAGACAACCACTCTTGCTGCCGCGCTCACTCATCTCGAACCTCTCCTGCAGCCGGCCGAGTCCCCTATTCAGGTCGCCCTCACCTTACTCCAACAGCCACCCACTTCCGACGTCATCCAGCTCGCCAACCATTTCAAGTCTCAGATGTCCCGTCTTCCGTCCGCGGAGAGTATCGCTGCAGCCGCGTTCGTCAACCTCCTCCCCTATCAAGTCAAGAAGCACATGATTCATCACCTCTCCGATCCCGCTCAGCCTCACGACATCTACTCGGTTACCACAGAAGCTGTCAAGTACTACCACACCGAGCAGGCCATCAACAGTTCCCTCAGCCGTCGATCGTCTTCCCCATCGGTTCCGCAGCCGGACGAGTCCAACAGTTCACCTCCTACATGTTACAAATGCAACAAAGTTGGCCACATTTCCCGTCACTGTCGTTCGCAACCTGTGTCTCCTCCCAAGTCTACTCCTGCCAAGTTGTCTCCTGTATCTCCGGTTCAGACGGTTGTTCGCAGTCTGCGTGTTCAGTCGACTCGTCCCTCTCAGTCCCTCTTCACTCAGCACCGGCCTACGATAGAGTCTCATGTCACTGGTGTCGTTCGATGGTTCAATTCTCGTTATGGCTTCATTTCCCGCCCCGAGGTTCAACAAGACTACTTCTTCCTCCCGTCTCAAGTTCATCCTTCCTCATCCCAGCTTTCGTTGTGCGATGGAGAAGAGGTTCAATTCGATATTGTGGATGGCCAGCCTCTCTTTGTGGCGGTCAACATTACTCGTCTCAAGGATCCCTGTTCACGCTCTGCTTTCCAGTCGCCTTCCAGCTCTCCCATTTTTCAAGGTTCCCGCTCTCCCGATTCTCATGTTTCCGGACGATCGTCAGGCGCAGATGTAGCCCCGGTTCAACAACGAAGACGCTCGTCCGAGGGGGAGTGATGAAAGATATTTATACTCAGTGTTTGTATTCTCATGGTCATTGTTTGTTTTGCAAGTAAAGTGCTCTCCCGTTTCAGTACCTTGTCTAATAATAGTCTTGCGACCTGTCAAATCGATCTAGCTTTAAGAGTAAGACGATCGGTTTATCAGCCCTTTCTGCATTTCAGACGTGCGCCGTGTACATTTCCGCTAGTAGGGGTCATAACGAAACGAAGATGCCTTATTCAAGCGTGTTTGTTTGCTTGGCTCTGTCTGCTCTCTACATTAGTGCCGTCACTTCTGATGACAAGTCAGGTATGGGTATTTGGGTATACAATGCAAACAAAACAAAGTGATTTCATGACTGTTTGTTGCCCCGTCTTCTAACCTTCAAATTACCCCAGTGATCTTGGTTAAGTGCAAAAAATGTTCACCATTACTTTGTGTTGGGTTATTTAATGGCGCTTGTCACGGGCGAACACAAATTTGTTCGTAGAGTTTAGGCGAACAGAAAGGCTAGTGTTGGCGTAAAGACTGATTTTTGCAGCGCAGTATAAGTGAGTGTTTTGTCTGTTTCAGTAAGACAGTGCGGAAATCGACAAGTGAAGGAAGAGATAGAGCTGATGCCAGGCCAGGTAGAAACTCGCAGAAGACTCATTCCGACCTATCAGTGCCCTCTGGGAGACGGACCGTCCGACCACACCGAATGCTGTGATCCTCCTAAGGAAAACTGCTGCAGACCTCGACATTTCTGGGAAATTGATCCTATGTGAGACTTCTTTATTAGAATTTGAAGTTGACAAAGTTGGGGTTGCCTCCGCGACTAGGACAACACCTGCAAAGCAATGTTTCTGAAGCAATTCTTGTAGTTATTAGAGACATGAAGTTGCTCGTAAAGAAGGCAGCGACTTTTAGCTGTAATTGAGTCCAGATCAGCGGGTTTGAGCCATTTTTAGTACTCTGCCTCCGCTGAAATTTGGAGCATACATGTCACATGGGTCTGCCCCCACTCGACTTAGGTTAGACCCTATTTTATTTTACCTATTTTAGCTACGTAGCCGCAGCCATAGAGCGTTGTTTTCGGCTGAACTGACTATTTTCAGAGTGGCTCTTTTAATAGCAATTGCGGTGGCAGTTATTAGTATCGCAACTGCAGTGACTGTGATCGTGTGCTGTTGCTGGGAGAAATGTCCCTTATACATGCTGTGTCGCTCAGAGGCCAAACTAGACTACATTGGTAAGCTGTGCTTGTTGAATATTGATTTCCGGTCTAAATTGGAGCCGTTTTTCTCTGCTCTTCAGCCGGTCCCGAGGAGGCGACGTTTCTGGCGATGCCGTCCGAAAATGTGCACAATGTGCGCGTCTACAATCCGTCCAAAGCCAGTCACGAGTTCGTGTAGTCTCTTTCTACTCATCAAAATGCAGCTTTACGTTATTTTTCTTCAAACCATACTTTAATTCCTACGGCAATCTGCAGTTAATCTCAGGGCTCAGCAAGCTGTCCACGATTCCGTTCGCGCGTTGTTACCTTATGCAGGCTTTACTTGTGTGTACTTTAAAACAGAATTCCATTCCGTCTTGTACCTACAGGGTGTCTCAAAAAAATTGATCACATTTCTTTTTACTGCCATTTCCGCAAATGTTGACCAAATAGGCTGAAATTTGGATTATAGGTGCCAAAATTCGGGGAATTTTTTGTGTTAAAGTTTGGTGCACTAGGCTTGACTCATTCCCGAGAAATTTCAAAAAAAGTGAAATTTGTTAAATCAATAGTGAAAGCCGGTCACCGAAAAAAATGATCACATTTCTTTTCACTGCCATTTCCGTAAATTTTAACCAAATAGGGTGAAATTTGGATTATAGGTGCCAAAATTCGGGGAATTTTATGTGTTAAAGTTTGGTGCAGTAGGCTTGACTAATTCTCGAGAAATTAAAAAAAAGTGAAATTTGGTAATTTCAATAGCGAAAGCCGGTCACCGAAAAAACGTTACATTACATTATCGCCTAAACTCTAACGATAGCGTTGGAGTTCATGCGTCAACTTTTTACACACGAATTACCCTGAACTTGTGCGTTTACACTCCAAATTTCATCCAATTTCGACAAAAATTGAAAAGATACAGGAAAAGGAAATGTTTACATTTTTCGTGTCCGACTTTCACTATTGAAATTACCAAATTTCACTTTTTTTTGAAATTTCTCGGGAATGAGTCACGTCTAGTGCACCAAACTTTAACACATAAAATTCCCCGAATTTTGGCACCTATGTTCCAAATTTCAGCCTATTTGGTCAAAATTTGCGGAAATGGCAGTAAAAACAAATGTGATCATTTTTTTGAGACACCCTGTATTTATGCAGTCAGTGTGTCCCGAAAGGGATTTAATCGGTAATTTTCCGTTGACTACGCCTGGCTAGTCGAGTCTTGTTCCGAGATTCTCGTTACCGGTATGTACGATATTCTGTCTGGTTCTGGTATTATTGTATCCCTTTCCAAATCATCCTAATTTGTTCGCATCAGACTAGAGCGAACACTTTTTGTACTATTCTTAGACTTTGTGTCTTGTGTTCGCCATACATGTAACAGGAGGTCCTGAGGGTCTGGCCCCTCTCCCCGAGACGATTTTTTCTACCCACGATTTTCTTGGCACGAAATTTTTTGAGCAAATTTTTGCGATTTGTTATAATTTCAGATACTAGAAGAATTGCTAAAATCGTCTGTAGAACAGTACTGTTTAGCTGTATTTGAGTCCAAATTAGCGATTTTTGACCCAAAACTGCGTTTTAGTACCCAACCCTCCCCCTAGAATTTGGACTCGGGCACCCCGCCGGCGCCAGAACCTTTCCTCCCCTTCGGCGGATTACCTGTTGTATGGTGTTCGAACTTCCAAAAGGACTAGGGTGATTTAGAAAGCGATTATTTTAAGTTTGCGTACCTTAGCCAGTCTGTTATTATTACTATTATTATTATTATTACTCGAGTGACTTTCTGTCATAGCGGTGCATTTACGGTGGCTTCCAGTTTTGCCAATCTCGTCGTTGTATTAGAGTGACATGTGGCCAATTGGACGCATTGGTTCGGCTCATTTAGCTAAACCGTTAATTGGCTATTGGTATAATAGTGCTGGCCATTTGTTGATTGGCTTAGTGCGGGACTGTTATCAATCGTTTTTGGAGTTGTCAAATACCTGCCCTCATGCGTGGGCCGACCAAAATGGGTCAGAGGGGTTTTCCTGCCTCATTGACTCATCGCCGTCTCTTCGTCCTAAACTGTGCGACCTACAATATTTCGGATTGTGACCCCGGATTCATTTTTTTCGGCCCGTCGTGTACGTATGCGTGCTGTGCTCTGTGTCAAAAAGAATCTGTCTGTCGTTTCCTAGCAAATTTCGTGCGTCGCAAATGTTTTGTAATCGTAATGCCCGTCCGTCTGACGTACATTTGCTGAAAACCAGTGAAGTTATGCTGCTATTAGTCAGTGATAAAGCGGTAAATGTGCTAACTTCAAATAGCCTAGAGTCTCGACTAGATGCCCTTTCGAGGAAGTTTGAAAAATATACAGGGTGTGACACAGCCCAGCAGATTTTTTACTAGTGATTTTGGCAATGAACAAGAGTGATTAGGACAACCCAGCAATTTTTCTTTACTTTTACAACCGAGAAACTCAACCGATTTGAATGAATCCTTGTTTAAATGAAAGACAGATAAATTCTTGAAAGATTGGTAAACATTTTATCAAGATACCCTACTTAGTTCCTGAGATACTTATACGCTGAACGTCAAAACAGTTTTTGGCAATGAACCACGAGTGATTCCGTTGCACTTCATATTAAAACAGATTCCTAGGTACTGCTGGGGCTAATGAGACTTTACTTGGTGAAGTAACCGAGCGTGTCTGTCACCAGTAAAGGTACGTAACGTTAGCCTTTAGCTGTAGGAATCTAATTTATTATGAAGTGCAACGGAATCGCTCTTGTTCATTCTTTCATTCAAAAAACGATTCATTCAAATCGTTTAAGATTTGCGGTTTCTGCAGTTAAGAGTCTGCTGAGTTGTTTTTTGCTGGTTTGCAGTACATAAATAGTAACAGTTTTCTTTTCTTCTATAGCATTTTAGTGGCGCGTCGGGAGTTTATTGCGTCGGTAAGTAAACTGGCCGCAAAATACTTCCGATCCTAATCTGCGGCCGGTTAGAAGTGTGCGTGCCGTACACCTTTTAAAATTACTACAATAGCCAGCCAGCAGAACGACCCCGACGACAGAGCGACAGACTCTCACGATGACAGCACGACAGGACAGACACTGGTTTCGTTTTTGACTTGCAGCGCTGTCGCCATTGTTTATCGCATTTATTTGCCGGTCCATCCTCGCTAGACGGGCGTTCAGATCAAACCATGACTGTGCTACCTCGAACTGACTTCGAGCATCAGATGCACCGACTGAACCGTCAGAACGATTCTCTGCAAGACCGTCTGAGTCGATCCGAGTCGGCACTGCAGGACGCGCAAGAAAGGATCTGGCAAATGGAAGAACAGTTGGCACGTTTTCGAGCCCTCCTGGTCGGTCGCTTGAACAACAGTTACAACAGCTCCCCCTGGCACAGTACACCCCGTCGACACACCACCTGGCACTCGGAGAGAATCGCCGACCACTCTCGACCGTCGCAGTCACTGTCGTGGCGGAGCGCGCCGGCCGCGCACTGGACTTCCGGCGGACGCCACTCGTTCGACCAATCGACGGAGAGCAATTTCTACGCTGACCAATCACCGACTGACCACTATCGAGCTCGCCGACCAATCGTCGTTGAGCAGGGGCGGAGTCGAGTGACCAACCAGTCAGCTGAGGGCAATTTCTACACTGATCAATCACCGACTGACCACAATCGAGCTGGTCAACCGATCGTCGTTGAGCAGAGGCGGAGTCGAGTGATCGATCAATCAGCTAACGGCAATTTCTACGCTGACCAATCAGCGACTGACCACTATCGAGCTCGCCGACCAATCGTCGTTGAGCAGAGGCGGAGTCGAGTGATCGATCAATCAGCTAACGGCAATTTCTACGCCGACCAATCACCGACTGACCACTATCGAGCTCGCCGACCAATCGTTGTTGAGCAGGGCCGCAGTCGAGTGACCGATCAATACCAGCCGATAGTTGTCGATCAATCAGACTCGCCAGAAAGGGGGTGGAGTCGAGTGACCGACCAATCACATTCACCTGTGCAAGTGCGCATGCGTGATAAGGGGCGGAGTCGTGTGATCCAGGAGCGCCGGTGTCGGTCAACGATGCTGGTGGAGTCGTCTACAAACGGCATTGAAAAATACAACGTTCGAGGTGTCTGCCAAAGACTGCCTTTAAAACGCGATAATTACATGTCCTTTCAGAGTCGACGGCTCTAATCATGCGGGAACGGAGGGGTCAATCTGAGCGGGCGTTTTTGTTGCAGAAGCGACGTTCGTTCCTACTAGAAATGTTGAGTCATGACAGCAACAGACCGGCCCTCACAGGTTAGTTCTTTCTTTCTTTCTATTTACCTCTCCAAACGTAGGTAGGTGTATTTGTCATCGGCGGCCCTCTTCTACGAAAGCAAAAAGTTACCGAGAAACTAGAGACCTCCTTAGAACTTGTTTGGTGCGAAAATATTGCCTCATAGATCAACCAGCGACCGAATTCTCGTGTTTTACTCGTGTAAAACACTAGCGCTGTCTGTCTGTCTGTATGCGCCCTAGAACTTTTAGTAACCGGAGTCTAAGCGCTTTCGGATAGAAGACCTCTCTTCTTACTGATTTTTCGATTCAGACACACATGTAGCTAATGGCTTGGTCGAGTGTAGCAAAAGTGACCTATCATAAGGAACAGTGGTGTAGAGGCGGTAGACTGAGTTCGGTCGATGACTCTGGCTTGCTATGCGTGATTTCAAGTAGAGCGAATTATGCTTTTTATGCTAGTCCGGGCTGGTTTTTAATTTTTATTGACAGTTTCGGCAATTTTACGAGTCTAAAGGGGCATTGTGTCATATTTGCAGCAGCGGGAGAGGCGCCGCCAGAGATGGAATATGTTCGATTGATGTGTATCACCGGCGATGTTTCCACTCTGTCGGCCGATTCGGAGACGGTTGGAGACTTTAATTGATTTGTTGTCCGTCAGTTAAGTGTCAGTAATCTTTAATTTCAAGTTCAAGAACTGGGTGCGCGAGCTGAGGGCCGAAATTGTGCAATACAAACCTGATTTCGCCACCATTCACATTCAAGGGGTCAAAGATGTCAACTTTCCCGAAGAGTTCTGCGTCACTTTGGAGAGGTTTAGCCAGGGTTTTTACTACAAATCTAGACTCACCGTGTTTATAGTGAATTACTGTTCGCAAATACAGAGTTGAAAGGATTATTCAGCTATGCGCGTCTGTTTTTCGATCTACAAACTACTGTGAGTGGCGTTTTATTAACTTTTTGGCTTCTCTGACAAATAAAACTACTGAACGCACAGGGTCTTGGTTACATTTGCCTGATCAAAGATCCTAAGAAATGTCAACTATGGAACTTTCAAAGCGATCGGTTTGAACAGTTACAAGAAGGGGAGCAAGCAGAATTTGGTTCAGCCAACGATCAGTACATTATAGCCGATTTATTCGAGGATGTACGATTCCCGGACGCCGAACAGGTACGTATGTATATTTTAATCGAAAATGTTCAAGAGAATTTCGATTCAAATTTACCGATTTCTTTGCAGAATTTGGAGAAGCCAATTGGTTATATGTTTACGAAGTGGAAAATTCTCGGACAGTGCGGTTTTTGTTCTTAATTCTTTCCACCGAAAAACGCAAAACTCTTTCAGAGCGGTCAGCTTTGCAAACTTGCGACTTTTCTCTCAAGAAAAGGCTTTCCTGAGCAGTTCGGGCAATAACTGGCAGGTAAGGCAAAATCTAGCTAAAAAAGGAGCGCAAAAACCAGGTAACTTTTTAGACCACTTGTGCAGTGAACTCAGTGGTACGAAAAGCACAACTCGATCAACTCTTTAGACAGTCAGTTTCTGAGAAACTCTTTAAAGTTTTATTATATCTGTTTACTTTCAGACTGGCTGCTGAGGGTGGAGCTCAAATAATCGCCGGTGCTTTTAATACTCAACTAGATGAGGACGCATTACTACAGGTTTGGAGCTAAAATTTGAACAAAAATGCCAAAAACTCCGAGCTCTTGGTATATTTTTGGTTGCAGAACTTGCGACCGGGCCGAGCAGTTTTGTTTTCGGCAGAACGCGATCGGTTCTAAAAACGTTTCTCCAAAAACTGGCACTGCTGTCGCTTTGAACGGTCGCATAAATTAACGCAGAAAACTGACAATAAGGGCGGTGACATAATAAAAACTTGGACTCGACGCATCAGATTTGCACAATTATCGGATCAAGATAGGGTTACGTTTAAATTTACGACTTTCATTTTGATAGGATCTGGCTGACAAACAGAGATCGGCTGTCACTCTGGACCACCGTCCCGATGGGCAAATTACCAGATTGCGTCATTTGAACCCGTACGGATCGGTTAGTTTTATTATTGGTCTGTGTGCCGTTATTTGTACAACGGGAGCTGCTTTAGACTACGGTTACTGTAGACGACGGCAAATTTGATTTGCATAATGACCACGATTGGATTTTTTCGATCGGAAGAGGAGAGATGGTCAAAAAGTATAATACTGAACTCTCCGAACTGGAGAATTACTTTGAGGAGAGTATTTTCTTTCCTCCAAGGTTGATTGATTCTTTGTTGGAGGGAGAATCTGTGCAAAATCATCTTTGTTTTAGTCGCTATTATGCGCAGGCCATAAACGGCAAGTTGAGTCTGAAACGAGGCCCGTGCCCGAGTTGGGCTGACCGCATTATTTATGACCAAGCCAGCTGGAATTTGATGAGACATGTGAGTAATACACTAATTCTCTTTTCATTTTAACCCTGTCTAAATCACTGTGTCGTTTTACAAGAAAGCCGACGAACACAAGTCTATTAATTTTAAGAAAGAATTGTGTTCGCTTCTTCTTTGTGTTCATGTAGAGTATAGGCGAATAGAAAGGTTAGTGTTCGCCTAAGATTGGTTTAGAAAGTGTTAAATCGTACACACTGTATGTACGTAAATTTAGGACCAATTCGCTTCTTCTGGCTTGTACTACGGACTGATCGGCGCCCGTTCTGATGTTGGATCTTGCAAAGTAGGCTTTTTTAAAGGTTTTACCTTCGTTTTAATAAAATATCCTAATTTAGCCTGTCGCACTGCATGCAACTTTGGCCGTTCCCAAGACAGACAGAGGTCGCAGATCTTCCTCTTCATCAGCCTCCGAGTGAATTTTCCGTTTTTCTTTCGTTTTGTGTACGTACTGTAGATCAGGTTGTGTAGTAGTTCTAGCCGGTGACTAAGATACATTTGTCTGTCTGTTTATTAATAATTCATGGGGTGGTAATTGTGTCAAATCTGCACTATAAGTTAATGCTCAACTGCTGTTTTAAATTATTAGAGAAGTCTATCCAAAAGTGCCGGGTTGTATCTTGCTATTTATCGACTCTCTTATCTTTGGTAATTGTCGTGAATAAAAAGGCAGTCAGCAGCGCCGTTATAAAGTTGGTGTCTAAACTGTTGGTAGCTGGCGAGCTACAGAGTGCAACTTAATTATGAGCAAAAAAGAGAGGGACGGTGTGTACGAAGAGGAGGTCGTGGTGTCGACCACAGGCGATGATGGCACGATGCTGGCGACGGAGAAGAAGCGTGAAGCTCGGGTTACCACAGAGGTACGCAGTCAGTACACTCACAGTCACACCACCAAGATCTACAGTTACTCGGCAAGTCGTACAACGCAGAGACAGTCCCTATATTCGTCCACCACAACTGGTCAACAAGAACTAAGTCACAAGGAAGAAGAGACGGAGAAAGTGGCAGAAAAGTCGTCAGATGACCAAGAAATACAGGACGAAAAGCTAACTCAGACGCAAGTTGAACAAGCTGAAGAGGTAACGGAACCAGAATACGAGGCAGAAGGCGACAAAGATGACTTAAGACAGACCTTGGAAGCAGGTCCAGACGATTCGAAGGCTCCAGAAATTTCTGGAGGAGCCGAAGCTATGGAAGAACTAAAAGAAGAGGAAGGAACACTTCAAGGATATCAAGACAAGAAGATACCTGAAGAAGAAATCGACAAAGCTGCAGAAGGCCAAGCTGATTCTGACCAAGAAATTCAGGAAGAAGCACAAACCGGACAGCTGATTGAAGAGGAAATCGAAACTGAAAATGAAGCACAGGATAACAAAGAAAGTCAGATGAAGATCTCGGATAAACCAAAGGGCCAAGAGACTTCTGATGCCAGCAAACAAGAGGACCTGTCTGAAGGAAATCAGGGGAAGGAAGACAAAACGCTTGAAAGAGAGCTGGAAAAAGCCGCAGTTGACCACAAAACGCACGAACAAGTTCAACATGAATCAGAAGAAGGAACTGGAACTGAAGATGAAACAGAGGATGACCAACCAGAAACAGATGGTCACAAGTCAAAGACTCAAGAAACTTCAGGAGCCAACGCTCTGGACCAACCGTCAGACAATGAAGAAAATCAAGGCAAAGAAGACACAGAAGGCCAAAACGGGCACGAAAAAAGTAACCAAGATCCAAAAGACGCTGCCACGGATGACAATAAAGATAAAGACAGTCCTCCTAGTGAGCAACGTCAAGGATTAGATGGTCAAAGCGTTCCTGATATGGAGTCTTCTCCAGAAGAGGACCAAGGTCCACGGGTACCTGAAGAAGAAAAAGAACAACCAACCGCGCAACCTCAAGAGCTTACATATGATGAGGAAACAGTTGTAAGATCAGGAGACAATGGATCAAAAGTAACTATAGAAACCAAGCATGAACGTCTGATAACCAGTGATACAAGCGCTTGGAAAGGCCAGAGCCATACCAGCAAGGTTTACAGCTACAGCGCCAGCCGCACTGTGAAGAGTCAACATTCGCCCTATTCTCAAGAATACACAACAAGCTCAGGCGAAGCGAAGTCAGAAGATGTTGAGATTGCGAAGAAACCTGATACCGAGGAACTAACAGAGTCGCAAGACGTAGAAGAAGACTCAAACGACGGTACGGACACTGACCGAGACAATGACCAAGTTAAACACGCTAAAATTCAAGCAACTGTGGAGTTAATCGGTATGTGAAGAAGCTATTTAGCTCTACAGTTACATACAATATAAGGACGAAAACCGAGATTTAGTAGTGAATAAATCAGTTTAGTCGTTATCAGTTCCAGAACCCAAGTCAGTGCCAGAAATAAGAACAGAGAGCGTAGAGGAAGACGATGAGGAAAATTTGGTCACCCACAAAGGGGGATGTCATTGTGGTGCGGTGTCTTGGGAGGTCGATGCTTCCGATTATCTTACTGTTTTCCGTTGCAAGTGAGCTACACATGCCCTTGGGGCACATAAATTAACACAATAAGCAACATGGCACACAGCAATGCATGGTTCTTCATATGTATACTGACATATGCAGAACGCAACAACAGAACAAGACACAAAAGAAAACAAACAATGCAAACATACATCATACAAATGACATAAAACTCGCATCTTTTTCAGTTGCTCTATTTGTAACAAAAAACAAAACTGGCATTTCATAGTTCCGGCGTGGAAATTCCGACTTTTGGAGGTATGCGTAGCGTACACATACACATTGTCAACGTAGCTATTATGACTGATTTTAGGGCGACAACTTTTTACAAGTCTACCGATTCAATACCGAACAGGCTAAGCATATATTCTGTTCGATTTGTGGAGTGCAAAGTTTCTATGTGCCTCGGTCAAACCCTGACGGAATCGGTACTACATGTGATAAAGAATAATGAGTTAGGTTTGCATGATTTAAAAAGTGTTTAGGAGTGGTTCCACATTGCATTGACAGTGACACTATCAAAAAGATAATTGTACAAGAAGTAGACGGCCAAAATTGGGAAACGGCTGTCGCCAGAGACAAATTTATTCGCAGTTTATCAAAAGGCTAGAAGGACCGAATATGGTGCTCTCTGATTTTAATTCTTACCGTGATTTTCAACTGTTATCGTACCAGTCTGTACATATTTACATGTCACATGCGTCTCCAACATGTACATAGTAGTAACACTGCCTTATCTGTTTGCTTCTTCTTCGATAGCCAGCTAGATAAATTGGCTTTTAACTCCGCGCGCAGTGTACACGCACCAACCGTAAATGGAAGATAGAACAGAGCGCAGCCAACCGAAAGCTAAGCCTAAACTGCAGCGAGAGGGAAGCATTGTGCCAGAAATTGTGATCGACACTTGCGAGGACCGGCCCAGAAGCGATGACGAAGACGAAGACTTGATCAGAACCGTTCTTCACAAAGGTGGATGTCACTGTGGCTCAATCAGATGGCAAGTGGAAGCCCCCGCTCATATTGAAGCTACCGATTGCAAGTATGCACCTACTGTACTTTTACATACCTATACAGTTTTGCTATCAAGTAACTACAAGGTGGGCCATTTATTTACCTATCACAGGGTTCGTGTTGGTGTGACTTTTGCGTTCGTTAATAAATTTCCTTGAAATTTTAAGACAACATGAACAGGACCTGAGAATTTTTACTCTCAAAATTATGGCCTAGTCTGTCACTTCAACCCCTAGTTATGCACTTCCACGTGTCCACTATCACACGTCCTAGAAAGTGACGGCTGGCACATGGAATGGAAATGGAAGTGCATAACTTGTGGTTGAAGCGACAAACTTGGCCAAAATTTTGAGTAAAAATTGAGAGGAACTGTGCATGTTGTGTTAAAATTTCACCGAATTGACGAACACAAAAGTTGCAGCAAGACGAAACCCGGGATAGATAAATCGACCAGCGTGCAGCAATAGACTGACTTTGTGCACTTTGCAGTTGTACGATTTGTCACAAAAAGCAGAACTACAATTTTCAAGTGTCTGCCAACAAGTTCAAGTTGCTACAGGTATGCACGTATGCAAACTTTACAGGTCTTCTGCCGATGAAGTAAAAGGGAAATGTATGTACGTATCTGGAGTAATGATTGAGCCAAAAATGTTAAACTTCGCGGAATGTCAACCATCTTTTGTCGAAAAAATCTGAACCATAAATGAATGTCAGAAATCACTGAGACTTTTATATATACGTACAATAGGACTGTGCAGTATAATTGACTTTGTGTTAGGGAGATGACAATTTGTTGACGTACACATTTGGCACCTGTAGTGCCAAGCATTTGTTCTGCAAAACCTGCGGCGTGCAAAGTTTTTTCGTGCCTCCATTTAATACCGATACTATCGGTAAAATTACTTTACCTTATTTTTCTTACATTATCTTGCTCCAAATTTTTAGGTGTAATGCCGCATTGTATCGACAGCAAAACCATAGCTACGCTGACCTTCAAAAAGTTCGACGGGCTCAAACAGAACTCCGAAAAAGAAATCTAAGAACCGTTTTTACTATGATGATTATAATAGTAATAAATTGATTATAACAATAGCGTTTGCATTTTGCCAATCTTATTCAAATAAAGTTCAGTTCACCAGTAAAACTCACCACAGAAGAACAAACAAAAAAGACGGGGCATAGCGCGCGTTCGTAAACAGACAAGAGCAAAATTTACACATGCATGCAAAAAAAACAAAGAAACATTATGAACGCAGATCAACTACTGTTTTATGTAAATTTTTTTAACAAACCAAGCTCTCAGATTTCTGCATTCTCTCTAGATTTCTCGTTCACAGAATCTTCTAATCTTGCAATCTATACATATATGCAAGAAGGCAGACAATACCGATTCAGCGCACCGGTCTAGTCGCAAATGGCTGCAAATTTTCAAATACAGTATAGATAAAGTGTCCACCCATTTTCGAACTTCATTCAAACAGTTCGTTTTCGGTCAGTTCTCTATCGATTCGACCCAAATTTTCAGAAACTTAACACGACAACTGGCTACGTATTGAGTAAATTTGGTACCAAAATTCCAACCTCTGTTGGTTTTATGAGCCGAAAACTATGAATCGGGGAGGTCCATAGAAATTCTAATTTTTCCGGCAATTCAAAAAGTATGTGTCTGAAACTTACAGGAATGGCTGGTGTTGTCATTGGACATAACATACTGACTGGGCCAAAAGGCGCCAAAATTGGGGAACTTCAAAAACATAATCGAAAATCCCACAGTCAGGACCCTCTGATTCCCTGTTTTCCGCTCATAAAACCAGCACGAGTTTGAATTTTTGCACTAAACATAGAGCCAAATCGATACAGAAGTGACAGAGAACGAACCATTTGAACAAAGCTCAAAAAAGGAGTGGACATTTTTTATCTGCGCGCCTTCCACGCCACGGCCGCTCAGAAATAAAATGTGGTGGCAACTGCGCACATCTGGCAAATTTGCATTCAGTTCAGACCATTCAAAAAGTAAGTTGCACTGCACAGTTGCATCCTGCGCCGGTATCACAAATACTGGAGAATCAATCAATCGATAAGAAAGTAGACAAACGTACAGCTTGGTGACAGAGAGAGCTGGTGTGCCCAGAAAAATCGACGGCCCTGTTTCTTGCAGACACGGTACATCGACAGACAAACTACTACTAACTCTGCTGAATTAACTGTCGTGGGGAGGGAGCCTCGAGATCCTCTGACTGGAAACTGCTGTTGACGAAACTGGACGCGCCCAACGAGTGCCCGGATGACTTGGACGAACCCCGACGGACTGCAATAATACACGTTACGTAGTAGGACATTATATTTATTGTGAGTTTATACTCACAAGCTCAATATTTAGTGTCCCCTCTATTGCAGTCAGGCACTTAACGCCGTTTATGGTACCGGTACCTAGGCTAGTGGCACCATATATGGTACCACGTTTGGGGACTGTGGTGGTACCATATAATATGGTACCCCTGCCCATGGGCTTAGGTGCCGGTACCGCATATGGTACCGGTACAGGTGCAAATGCCAGGGACATATACCACCACAGTGGCCGACCGTGGGGGTACCATATATTATGGCACACATGTAACAGGGGGTCTGGGGTCTGCCCCCCACCCGACTTAGACGAGACTCCCCCCGAGACGATTTTTCCGACCACCCCCTACGTTTTTTCCGGCAAGTAATTTTTTGAGAAAATTTTTGCAATTTCAGACACAAATTGCCAAAATCGCCACTTTTTGGCTGTATTTCAGGCCAAATTAGCGATTTTTGACCATTTTTAGCCAAAAAATTGCGATTTTTGAACGTTTTTAGTGCCCATCCCCACTACAAAAGTTGGGCTCAGACCCCTCGGTCGGCGCCAGACTCCCCAACCCCCTTCCACCTTCGGCGGATGACCTGTTAACATGTATGAAAAATGGTATCTATCGGTACCTTATATAGTACCACCACAGGCCCCGAACTTGGGGTACCATATATGGTGCCACTAGCCTACCGGTACCCATACATGTAACAGGGGGGGTCTGGGGGGGTCTGCCCCCCACCCGAAATAGGCCAGACCCCCCCCGGATGGGGACCCCCCCCCCCCGAGACGATTTCACCGACCCCCCCCTCCGATTTTTCTGCCAAGTAAATTTTCGAGCAAATTTTTGCAATTTTTTACAATTTAACACACAAAAATTGCCAAAATCGCCTGCAAAAGAGCACTTTTTAGCTGTATTTCAGCCCAAATTAGCGATTTTTGGCAATTTTTAGCCGAAAAATTGCGATTTTTTCGATTTTTGAGCGTTTTTTAGTGCCCACCCCCCTCCCCCAAAATTTTGGCTCAGACCCCCCCCCGGCCGGCGCCAGACCCCCCCAACCCCCCCTCCCCCCATCGGCGGATGACCTGTTACATGTATGCCGGTACCATATGGTGCGCCAGTACCATAAATGGCGTTAAATGCCTGATAGTATTGGCGACACGAACAGCTTTTAAAGATGAGTAGTCACTTTTGAATCCCTATTTTGCACGTGCTCAAGCTGTTTGTGGCGCCAATCCATGAATCACTCAATACTGAGCTTCTGAGTATCTGTATAGTTTAAGTTTACCCTTTATTTTCTTAGAGCCAACAGACTGGAACTGGTGCGGGGGAGGGGGAGGCGGTGGTTGCGACTGTTCGGCCAGCACCATGGTTTCTTCTTGATCAGAGGGGGTCAGACGTGACTTGCCGTGGTGGTGGCCGCGATGCAACACTCGTTTGCCGCCGCGCTTGTAAATTCCCGAATCGGCTTCATCGTCGCTGTCTTCCGACGAAGGCGTCTTTCTGCAAAACTTGCATACTATCTCACTACTACTGACCCGACCCAATTGTTCAGTCTTCTACAGTCAGGCACTTTTATGGCACCGACACCAACCGTCCCCGAACGTGGGGCTACCATATATGGTGCCACTAGCCTAGGTACCGGTAGCATATATCATACATGTAACAGGTCATCCGCCGATGGGGGGAGGGGGGGTTGGGGGGGTCTGGCGGAGGCGGGGGGGGGGGGGTCGGAGCCAAGAGTGTGGGGGCGGGGGGTGGGCCCTAAAAAACGCTCAAAAATCGAGAAAAATCGCAGTTTTTGGCCTAAAAATCGCCAAAAATCGCTAATTTGGGCTGAAATACAGCTAAAAAGTGCTGTTTTGCAGGCGATTTTGGCAATTTTTGTGTGTGAAAATGTAAAAAATTGCAAAAAGTTGCTCGAAAATTTACTTGCCAGAAAAATCGGAGGGGGGGGTCGGTGAAATCGTCTCGGGGGGGGGGGGGGTCCCCAACCGGGGGAGGGTCTGGCCTAAGTCGGGTGGGGGCAGACCCCCCGAGACCCCCCCTGTTACATGTATGGCATATATGGTGTAGGTACCATAAACGGCGTTAAGTGCCTGACTGTTGTACTTTCTCGAAATCACATTTTTCAGGCCAACACTGATCTTCATTGTTCGAATAGATTTGTGTTCGCCTGAAACGCAGAACAACACAAGAAGAAGGCAGACACGCGGCGAACACAATTGTTCGTGCTTAGGGTTAGAAATTCGTATTCAAAGTGTTCGCTCGCGCTTCCAACCGAGCTAGGCTCATTTCTAAAGGTAATGGTCGTATATTTCTCCAACTGTACCAGCTATCTACAACAAGCTGCCAAACAATGATATCCTCTCGAATTTACTAAACTAAGATGACAGGAAAAGAAATAAAAGTACCGATAAGTAGCATAGAACGCTTTATAGTGGGTTTATACTCACAATCTCAATACTGAGTGATCCCTCTACTGACGTCACGAACATCTTGAAGAAGAGCAAAATAGGAAGACAAAGTGACTACTCATCTTCAAGTTGTTCGTGTCGCCATTAGAGGGAACACTCGGTGATGAGTTTGTGAGTATAAACCCACTATAAACTGTCTTTCTTATCGGTACTTTCATTTCTTTTCCTGTCATCTTAGTTTGCTCTGCGGAGGGGCTACCGTGGCTTAGCACCCAGTACAGATATATTGAGATTAACTGACGTTTCATAGGAAATCTTGTGCGCAGCAGGAGGGGGAGGAGGAGGAGGTGCGGTGTGTTGCAGCGACTCGGCCCGTCTAGGCACAGGGGCCGGTGACATTTTGGTCACAACGGTAGTAGTCACTGCCGGGCCGGTCTTCATCTGACAGCTGCTGACCAGTGCCTGTAGAGGGACGGCGCCGAAAACGTCGGTTGGCGGCGGCAACTTGACCGGGGCCACCGGTTGACTGGGACTTTCATTCACAATCAGACGCAGAGGCTCGGCCACTGGGGCCGCTTTCTTCAGCACTGCCGACTTTCTGAAATCAACTCTGGTCTTATCTTTTGCTCGACATTTGCGATTTGAGGGATCCCTCCTGTTCGCCGAACACCATTCGCCGAAACTCTGTTCGCCGAAACACTATTCGCCGACTGCACCATTCGCCGAATGTCTGTTCGCCGAATCGAAAAAAATATTTTCATGCACTATTATGTTTTGCTGCCTTGTCAAGTCGAATAGAGGTTATTCGGTAAAAACAGAGGGTGCGTTAGCCGCCCACAGGCTGATTGGTAGTTGGCACCGCCATTTTTATTTATACATACAAGTATAAAAAAGGTACAGGGAAATGACAACAACAACAACTGAGGAATAGACAGCTAAAGACATTTCATTTCTGAAAGAGACCAGACAACTAGAGACATTTTTGATCTCCCTCTCCTCTTCTTTGGCATCTCCAGTACGCCGTGATGTCGTCATTGTTCCTCTTATCTAACACATAGACTTGACCTTCGTAAAGCAGGGTTTCTCGGCCACGCTTTGTTTTGATAGTCCCGGCCATCACACAGATCACGTAAGTCACAAGACGTAATCACCGACAATTACTTGGATAATGACAAGGTCACTTGCTAAGAGTTCCGTATGTCCTCAGGATTCACAAACAATTGACCAATCGGGTCAAACGGCCAGTGGCCGGCTACAGCGCCCTCTGTATGTATTTACCGAATAGCCGCTATTCGACTTGACAAGGCAGCAAAAGATACAGTGCATGAAAATATTTTTTTCGATTCGGCGAACAGACATTCGGCAAATGGTGCAGTCGGCGAATAGTGTTTCGGCGAATGGTGGTCGGCGAACAGAGTTTCGGCGAATGGTGTTCGGCGAACAGACCCCAACCCGCGATTTGACCCTCCTTTCGGATGGCTCTCCAACCAGTGCAAAAACATTCTCACAGTCTGGTACATAACGCCGTTTATGGTACCCCCACCTTCGGGGCCTGTGGTGGTACGATATGGTACTCACTGTCACCATATATGGTAGCCCTAACCCATGTCCATGGGTGCCGGTACCAAGGAACGAAATCTGAACAAAGTGGTACCATAATGGTACCGGTACCAACCAATGCGAAGGTACTGTAGGGGTACCATCACCAGTGTTCGAAGACGGAGGTACCATATGGTGCCACTAGCCTAACTACCAGTACGATATACATATGGTGTCGGTACCATAAACGGCGTTGTGTCTGACTGTCTCAGGAGAGTAAGTAGTACGTTTTAGTGCATAAAATGTAAAGCATTCTATATTTCTACGCCGAAAACGGGCTTTACAAACGTACCCCCGGGCTGAACGGAGGTAGGTTGGTGGCGTATGCGGGGATGGCAAAGCAAAAAAGTCGTCTTTTTTGGCGAAAAGAATCGAGGTTTCTCGCTTATTATAAGTAAAGTACAAGGTGTGTCAAAAATGGACACATCTTTTTGCTTCCATTTCCGCAAATTTTAACCAAATTAAACATTAATAAATTAAAAAACAAAATAATAATTTTCACGTGTTCTTGAATTTCTGAGCATTGAGTCCAGCTTCATGCACAAACTTTGGCAGCTTTGTCTCAAATTTCAGCCGATTTGGTCAAAATTTGCGGAAATTGCAGCAAAAAATATTGCCATCTTTTGGGATAATACATGTAACATAGCCGAAGAGAGGGAGGGAGGGTTAGGGGGTCTGGCACCAGCCCAAATTTGGGTCCTAGCCGAAATTTTGGGAGGGGGTTGGGCACTAAAAACGCTAAAAAATCGCAATTTTCGGCTAAAAATCGTCAAAAATCTCAAATTTGGGCTGAAAGACAGCTAATAAGTGCAGTTTAACAGGTGATTTTGGCAATTTTTTGTGCCTGAAATAGCAAAAATTTGCTCAAAAAATTATTGCCAGTAAAATCGTAGGAGGGGCGGAAAAATCGTCTTAGGGGTCCCATCCGCCGGCCTAAGTCGGGTGGAAGGCAAACCCCTTCAGACCCCCTATTACATGAATGTTTGGGACACCATGTAAGTTAAAATACTGTCAGCTCATTCACATCTGATTCACAATTATTTCTATACAAAACTTCCTCATGGTCCAACTCCTTTGACAGTGAACTACATACAAATGTAGTAGTACCTGTTTGGTTCGGGAGTGGCCCGTAGCGGGGCGTTGAGAAAGATCTCGTCTGGCCGTCTAGGGGTGGCGGCTTTCGAGGCAACGGAATGTGGCGGAGGGGGTGCTGCAGCTTCTACTGGGGTGTCAGGACTGAGCACCATGTCTTCCTCCACACTGGCTCTCGGCGCTGTGTTCTAAAAGCACCCTTATTATAGTCGCCTTAACTTAACGCCGTTAATGCTACTGGCCATATATGGTGCCAGTACCATACACGGCGGTAAGTGCCTGACTGTATGTAATACTATGATACTGCACATTCACAAAGTCTAATTTAGAGTGTCTACCTGGTATTCGGTATTGGGTACAGGGTCTTGGGTGTATTGGGGTGTTTTCGAGATATTGTGTTTTTATCCCCAATACTAATTAGGAAATTGCCTCCCCTGGCTGGGAACGTCCACGCCGTGTGAGGTGGGAGTAAGGCGGGCTCGCATTGCACCATAGCGAAGCTGTCTTACTGCTAATGCCCAGCCCCTCTTTTCGGCTAATCAATCACCACACTTTCTTTCGGCCAACCTCTTCTCTATCTACCATCCTTTTTCCTCTTGAATCCATGCCAGAAGTTCCCCTTCGGGGTGCGTGGTGTGCAGTCCTATCCTGCATGAACGTCTGTCCTCTCGCAAGGGTCCGTGCACCCCAGACCCTTTCAACATTACATCCTGATCGTGTGCGCTAGAGTACCGTTTTATTTTCCCACTTTATCACTTTCACACTGAAGTTGTCCTTCATTGGATACCTGGTCACTCCGGCATTCCTGGCAACGAACGCGCAGATGCCTTGGCCAAACTGGGAGCTGACCTACCTCTCCCTTTCTCTCCAGCCTACCCCTACCATAGCTACCGCAAGCTGTTTCGATCTCAGACATTACTTCAGTGGACTCAGCAATGGCGCCAGAGCCCCCGTGCTCCCGTGTACCATCGGTTCTGCCCTCACCCAATCCGAGAGGATCCCATCGATCGCCTCCCCCGCTCTGATCAAATAGTCCTCACTCGCCTGCGCCTCCGCGTTTTTCCCATTGGTCAATGGCTACAACGCCTCCGTCGTGCCCCTTCCCCTCTTTGCCCCAGTGGTAAACTCGAAACCATACGGATACGGCACATCATCATTAACTGCCCCACCTACAATGTACTATAATCGAACGCAATGCACCACCTTTCTCCAACCTCCTCCTCGAATCTCTCGCCTCCTTTTTGGCCATACAGCTGACATGCAACATCTTATCAGCTTCCTGGCTGCCCTCCATCGAATCTGACTCCTCACCATTCATCTGCCACCCTTCTCCCTTCCTCCAGTACATTCGGTACTCTGCCATACGTTCTCGTTGTAATGTTGGCCTCAGATCAGCGGCTGGTCGCTGCTGGGCACGGCGAATAAATCCAAACCAAACCAAACCAATTAGGAAATTACGAAAGAAATCGTCGAAAATAAGAAATGCGATTGAACTACGCATTATTGAGTACTAAAACTATTAATTTCTGCTAATTTTACATTTAGAATGGCTTTCAAACGCTTTCTTAAAGGCAATTTTTAAAAAATTTCTCGCCCGGGCAGTGGTCCAACCAGGCCTCCTCAAACTATTAATCCCAGTGCCAATGGTCCTGCCTGCATCACTGGAAAATTTTGGCCCAGCTACATGCATGGGCCGGGTAGTGAGGGGGGTTGACCCCCACCTCGCCGACCAATACCACCTCCTCGGTCGATCATACCCCCTCGACGGTCCATACTCCCCTCGCGGGCCCACACCCGCTCTCTTCCGGCCATACCCCCTCCAAAATATTGCGACCTTTTTTTGGTAAAGCAATTTTATACTCTCCAGACCCCCGACGAAAAACCACATACCCCTCTCCGCATTTTTCCGTGTGCTCAGTTATCCAAGTATTAGGTATCGGATATTGGGGTATTGGGTTGTTCAGGTATTGTCCGAAAGGAAACAATAACGGCCAAGCTTGTTGGAGAGCGACAGTGCGTAGGGGAGGTAGAGAACTTACAGTAACAGAGGATATAGTGATAACCGACATCTCCACAGCTTCGGGGACAGTCTGGTGCTTGGTGTGGGCAGGAGGCCGTGTGTTGGTGTGAAAGTGGCGGGGTTCCAGTTCCAATTCATCGTCGTCCAACAGCGGTCGATGTCCGGTTTCGTCTAGATCGACCGAGCAGTCTTTGACCAGGTCCAGCTGGTTCTGAAATGCCAGGTGAAAGGCAGGAAGAGAAAAAGCAGAGACTTTGCTTCTTATACTGCACCAAACTACTGACGGGTTCTTAAGAACCGACCGTAACTGGATAGGAAGCCAGTGAGTGTGTAAAAGCGTTAACAAAAGGTAGGGCGGCGATAAAGGGCAGTTGTTGGGTGTTGTGTTCAACTGTCGGGGTAGTAACCACATAATGCTGCGGTTAAGACTAAGGACCCATGTGGTGCCGGTAGCGTAAAATCAAAACTAAATTAAATCAAATTACATCGGCCGACTTAGTCCGTTCCGAGGATCGAACACAAATTACTAACACAAATTAAAAGCACAAACGTTAGCCTTAGCCTTAGTTAGTATGTTCGCCGGCTTTGCGTTCTTGATGCGTACGTTTGTGTTCTGTTGTTTTGTTCAGCACCTCTAGCAGTCTCAGACGAACACCAGTCTGTTAAGAGAGAACAAAAAGAACTAGTGTTCGCTAAAAGGCTGATTGGGAAAGAGTTGAGCAGCAGACCTCTCTGTTGTCCTCCTCGCCGGACTGACTGTCGTAGGGTCTGGAGGAGAGACGATCGCGCTCTCCGCTGCCTCTCGAGTCCGAGTCGAAGTGTTCGTATTTGAAGCGTTGTTCGCGTTCCTCCTGGTCCGACTGATCGGCCGCCGAATCGTCCGTTGTGCTCACCTGCAATAGTTACGCTCAGTGGCGTATCCAGGATTTTGGAAAAGGGGGTGTAAATTTTTGAAAGTGCCTGGTTGGGCCGCTGCCCAACCAGGGTAAGAAAATTTAGCAAAATTAGCCTTCAAAAACGCGTTTAAACGCATTCCGAGCTTAAAATTAACCAGAAATTACGAGTCAGTCTCTGGACCAATCGAGTTTTAGTATTCAGACCCAAAATTGAAACTTTGGCCTAGAGAGCTGTAAGTTGGTACACAAATACATATCGATAGGTTATGTAACCACCGCAAAGGATTTCCCGATTCGACGCTCCACGCTCGAGATACAGCCGTCTGAAAATCGGCTCGCTTAACTATGGGACAAAAATTTCGAACTTGAATTTCTTTCCTGCTAAAACCAGTTGGGACCTAGAATTTGGAGATTTTACGTAACTTTTAGAGTACTTTAAGAATTTTTGGTCGGTTTTCGATTTTGACGAAAAAAATTTTTTTCGACCCCCTTCCCGCCCCCTAGCTCGTCTGGAACCCCCCCTATATGGGTTTTTTTATTTCAGATTATTGTAGCGCCATTTGTTGGCTACAGATCGGTGCCAAGCACGATAGCCCACGGCCCGGGGTTTTGGAGTAAATTGACTTCAAATGGCTGAAAATCGCATTTTTTTCCAGTTTTACTGTGGAACAAAATTTCGAACTTGAATTTCTTTCCTTCTAATAACAGTTGGGACCTAGAATTTGGGGGTTTTACGTAACTTTTAGAGTACTTTAAGAATTTTGGGTGGGTTTTCGATTTTGAGGAAAAAAATTTTTTTCGACCCCCTTCCCGCCCCCCCTAGCTCGTCTGGAACCCCCCATATGTGGGTTTTTTTATTTCAGATTATTGTAGCGCCATTTGTTAGCTACAGATTGGTGCCAAGCACGATAGCCCGCGACCCGGGGTTTTGGAGTAAATTGACTTCAAATGGCTGAAAATCAGATTTTTTCCAGTTTTACTATGGGACAAAATTTGCGATTTTCAGCCATTTGAAGTCAATTTACTCCAAAACCCCGGGCCGTGGGCTATCGTGCTTGGCACCAATCTGTAGCTAACAAATGGCGCTACAATAATCTGAAATAAAATTACCCACATAGGGGGGCTCCAGACGAGCTAGGGGGGCGGGAAGGGGGTCGAAAAAATATTTTCTCGTCATAATCGAAAACCGACCAAAAATTCTTAAAGTACTCTAAAAGTTACGTAAAATCCCCAAATTCTAGGTCCCAACTGTTTTTAGCAGGAAAGAAATTCAAGTTCGAAATTTTGTCCCATAGTAAAACTGGAAAAAAAAATGCGATTTCAGCCATTTGAAGTCAATTTACTCCAAAACCCCGGGTCGCGGGCTATCGTGCTTGGCACCGATCTGTAGCCAACAAATGGCGCTACAATAATCTGAAATAAAAAAACCCATATAGGGGGGTTCCAGACGAGCTAGGGGGGCGGGAAGGGGGTCGAAAAAATTTTTTTCGTCAAAATCGAAAACCGACCAAAAATTCTTAAAGTACTCTAAAAGTTACGTAAAATCCCCAAATTCTAGGTCCCAACTGTTTTTAGCAGGAAAGAAATTCAAGTTCGAAATTTTTGCCCCATAGTTAAGCGAGCCGATTTTCAGACGGCTGTATCTCGAGCGTGGAGCGTCGAATCGGGAAATCCTTTGCGGTGGTTACATAACCCATCGATATGTATTAGTGTACCAACTTACAGCTCTCTAGGCCAAAGTTTCAATTTTGGGTCTGAATAAGGCAAAGGGCCAAAACTCGATCAGTTCAGAGACTGACTCTTACAAGTTTTAGTAGTTTATAATGGCCTGGTTGGGCTTCTGCCCGACCAGGGCGAGAAAATTTTGAAAATTTGGCCTTCAAAAACGCATTTAGAAGGCATTCTGAGCACAAAATAGACAGTTTTAGTACATAATTCATTAGTTTCTTATATTTTTGACAGACTTTTTCTTCCTACCTCCACCGCAAAGGGGGTGTACACACCCTACACCCCGCCTCGATACGCCACTGGTTACGCTCTCTTTATACAGTCTGGGAATTAACAACATATATGGTACCCTATCCTCCAGGTATCAGGTGGTACCATAACACTTATCTTTGTTCGCTAAATTCTGTTCGCCAAGATATACAGGGTGCGTAAAAAAAACAACCCAGCAGATTTTTTGCTGTAGCAACCGCAAATCTCAACCGATTTGAATGAATCCTGCTTTAAATGAAAGATAAATAAATTCTTGAACGACTGGTGTGGCTTTTATTATGATGCGTTGCTTAGTTCCTGAGATAATTGCTTTCAAAATCAAAACAGAGATTTTGGCAGTGCAAAACAGAGATTAAAACAGCCCAGCAGATTTTTTACTGTAGCAGCTGCAAATCTGAACCGATTTCAGTGAGTCCTATTTTATATGAAAGATAAATTAATTCTTGAAAGTTTGGTGAAGCTTTTATTAAGATATGATGCTTGGTTCCTGAGATATTTGCACTCAAAGTCAAAACAGATTTTGGTTATGAACAAGAGCGATTTTTATAATTCTGTTGCACTTCATAATAAAACCGATTCCTACTGCTCAGGGCTAACGTAACGAGGTTTTTCTGGTGCCACACATGCTTGGTTACTTCATTTGTAAAAGTCTTGTTGCCCCTCAGCAGTAGGAATCCGTTTTGTTGTGAAGTGCAACAGAATCGCTCTTGTTCACTGCCAAAATCTCTGTTTTGATTTTGAAGGAAAATATCTCAGGAACTAAGCATCGTATCTTAATAGGGCCTTCACCAGTCTTTCAAGAATTTATTTATCTTTCATTTAAAGCAGGATTCATTCAAATCGGTTGAGATTTGCGGTTGCTACAGCAAAAACTCTGCTGGGTTGTTTTTTTTTTGACACACCCTGTAAATACCTAACCTGAAGCATTCGCTGTCTGAGATCGCTGGCTGAGCCCACGGAATCGGCGTCATCAATTTCTCGCTGCGGAGGCAGCAGAGTGTTGGAGGTTCCGGCGGCGGTGGCCGAGGCAGCTTCGTCGTCTGTGTCAACCAGTTTGCGATACCGATTGGGATGCTTGATGGAGTTTGTTATCGACGTAACCAGAGCTCCGGAATCGGCCGAACTCGTCTTTAACTGACCGTCCGACAAATACGAGCTGATACCTGAAAAATAAAACGACCGGTTTCCGCTTTCTTACGTAGACTGACCAATCGTTCTACCTACCTACAGAGACAAACACATCACGACTTCTTGTACACTAGACAGTTTTAAGATATTTTCGACGAGTATCGTACGGGTACCATGTACTAATTTGTTCAACTTGTAATGATGATACCATACATTTACTAGGGGGTTACCCCGTAGCTAGAAAGTCAACCCCCTCACCCGGGACAATTTAGAGGACCCCCTCCCCGACCCAAAAATACTAGTAGTGGGTCCAGTACTAACAAACTGACAAAAATCATCAATTTCAGCTTAAAATTCGCTTGAAAAGCCTTTGAAAACCGAATTCGACGTTTCCGCTGCTAATATTAAGAGGAATCGGTGTTTTTGGAAGCCCTTCTTATCGTTTTTTTGTTTCTCTAAAACGCTATTTGGCCGCTTAAAATGGAGATTTTTTGCCTCTTTACTGAGAAAAACAGGCTAAAAACGCATTTCCAGACGTTCTGGAGCTTTTTGAAAGGTTGGGTCCCCCTCTGGGCGAAACCCCCTCGCCCTCGCCTGACGGAAAAAACTTCTCCCCACGCCAGCCGGGACCTGTCACATGTATGTATGTACCATACATTGCTTTTCAGACGATATCCGGTACTACTATCAACAAGGAACAATCATTCACATAGTAGGTCATCCTCCGAAGGGAATTTGAGCTGGAGTAGGACTGAGAGGCCAAATTCGGTGTTTTGCACTAAAAATCGACTTAATAAGCGGACATATTGAGTTTAAAATCAGTTGAGAAGCGCTAATTTGGACTGAAATACAGCTGAAAATTTATGTACTAGAAATAAAAATCGCTAGACCGCCATTTCTGGGGTGTTTTTGCCCTTGTCGATTGGGTGGGGAACCCTCCCTATTCTAACTTCTAGCACGTCAATTCATTACATGGTACGTACCGGTACCACCGATATGCCTGACTGAAAAAGCCAAACAATAGTTAGCTTGAGTCTACTACTCTAAGTGTATGCAAAAGATAGTGGTAGCGTGTTAGTTAAACTAGCCCCAGCGCATAGCACTAATTCTTTTATTTGCCAGGTAATGCAATCTACTACAAAATACACATCGACAGCAATGCACAGTTGGTTAAAGGAAATAAAAATCTGCACACCAACTAGACCAGGATAAAACAGAAGAAACATCACCACCAGCAGAAGCAACCGAAGAGTTTAACAGAGAGAAATTATTAGAGGCACAGCACCACACACACACACCTTCGGTCTAACTCAGTTTGCCACTTAATGCCGTTTATGCTACCGACACCATATATGGTACCGGTACCTAGGCTAGTGGCACCATATATGGTACCGGTACCTAGGCTAGTGGCACCATTATGGTACCCCTACATTCGGCCCACTGTGGGGTACCATGGTACCCCAACCTTCGCATTTGTTGTAGTTACACTCTGTTAACTACATATTACTGTTAGACTATAGGTAGCGATGCGCTAATAGTCTCTGTGTACGTGCCTTTTATCTATGTACAGAATGTTCTGGAAAAGGTCGGTCCCTCTCTCTTATCTCTTACCCGGACTAGAACTTTCTAGAACGTTCTATGGCCGTATATAAGCAGCCCGCTCTGCAGTGTTCTCTATGAGCTTCCCTGAGCTTCCGTGAGCTTCTATGCGCTTACTCTCGTGTGCTACCCTCTCTCTACTGTCTCCCCCAGTGGCTCATACCCCGTGAGTCACTCCCTAGCCCTGCTTCTTCGTTGTTATTGGTTGTTACTGTTATTGGGCGATCGTTCCCAATAAACCCTTGTTTGGAATCCTGTTGTATCACCTACCACTCGGCCCACAAATACAACAGCATTGGTGCCGATACCATATATGGTAGCACTCTGTTCAGATTTCGTACCATATGGTATTGGTACCACATAATGGTATCGGAACCCATGGCCATAGATAGGGGTACCATATGGTACAACCGCAGTCCCGAACGTGGGCTATCATATGGTATCGGTAGCATATTATTAATATGGTGCACTAACCTAGCTAACGGTACCATATAATGGTGTCGGTACCATAAACGGCGTTAAGTACCAGACTGTCTAACTCCGGAAACCTCTTCCCATAATTTTCGAATGTTTTAAATCAAATAACCTCTTTAAGTTTTTGCTACTTTCCTGAGTCAGGCGCTTAAACAGTCAGGGATTCCCAGTCATAAATGGCAAGGCACACTCATTCCGATCGAGTACTTACATGGTACAGGTCAGCAGATATGGGCAAAGGAAGCTGACCCCCCAGGCTCTGACCTACCCCCCCCCCGCCGCCGCTAATCCCCTACAAGAATTTTTAGGAAGAATGTTATATAGAAAATTACGATCAAAGTATGGCTAGTTTAGACGCACATGAACTCAGAATAGACTATTTTAACCAATTTTAGCGAAAAATAAACCTAAAAACAGTCAGGCGCATAACGCCGTTTATGGTACCGGTACCGAGGCTAGTGGCACCATTTATGGTACCCCCACGTTCGGGGACTGTACCGTAGGTACCGCTACCATAATTGCGTTAAGTGCCTGACTCTACAACTGCACACTGTATGTGCCATTATTATCAGATTGACCTCATGGTATCAGTTCTTGACTACGTTATTAGAACTGGCTCAGCATTAACTAAATTCTAGCCTGTACCCAGACATGGGCAAAGGGGGGGGGGGCTGAGGGGGGTTGACCCCCCCTCAGGCTCTGACCTACCCCCCCTCAGCCGGCCGCTACCCCCCCTCAGGAATTTTTTGGAAGAAGTTTATATAGAAAATTATGATAAAAATATGTCTGGATTAGGTGTAAATGAGCTCAGAATAGCTTATTTTAGCTTATTTTAATGAAAAACAAGCCAAAAAACCTTGATTTTAGCAAAAAATCGGACTTTTTGGCTTACCACCCCCTCAGCCCCCCCTCAGGAGCTCCTACCCCCCCTCAGCCCCCCCTCAGGAATTGAAAATTCTACCCCCCCTCAGCCGAAATGCTAGCCCATGTCTGCCTGTACCACAGCTGACCAGAAATTCCTGACCGTCGACATTGAGAGAAAATAGGAGGACGACAGGTAGGTGAGCAGATGAAAGAGAGAAAGGGCAAGAATCAAGCACCGGTTCGGTTCCCTATCACAGACAGAGCGAGAGAGATAGCGCAGAGGTCAGAGTTTAACCCAAGCACTAATCAGGTTCAGCGCGGTACCTTCAGTGCTTTGCGTAGGTGTCGGTTTGCCCCCCACCGGTGACGGCGAACTTCTCAGAGTCTGCTGCGACGACTTCTTGAACGGGTTGAACGGCGCCGAGCCGAACGGGTCCTTCTCGTCTATGCTCATCACCAGACTCTCGCTGCTTTTCACGTTCGACGTGCCTGTCAACAACGGTTTGTGCGAGTAGATTATAACTTCGCAGTTAGTTGCTAAAGACGCGACGTAAAAAGACTCTCGCCTTAGTACGGATAACACAAATACATAAACTACGTTTGCTATAGCACGAGACATGCCGGCCTCTAGACTTAGCTGTAGAGCCGGCAGTCGCCTCTGTGCAGGGCAAAATGGACCTTGTTTGGCTTACAATTCACTACCCTACCCAGGTGGTTACCGATCCGACCCGATGTGCGAGGGCCTTACGACACAACGACCAGAGACCTATGTGGTCCATTTCGCAACCCCCGATAAGTGGTCATCTCGGATGTTTGCCCTTCTTTCACTGCCCAGCCACGTCCTAGCCATGCTGTTGGGTGCCAGTCACTAAGAGAGCGCCTGGCATGTTGACGTCATGGTGTTGTCAGCTCCCGAACGACTGCCTGTGCCCGGTTGGCAGAGGGCTCCCGGCATACGTAGTTGGTTTGTCAGACAGCTTCTGACGTCATCGATCTTCTCCTCCAACGCGGCATGCTTTCAGTGCTTAGGCAGCTGCAGTCGGTTCCCATATACCTACTCGCTGTCACCAGCTTTCGGTGGCCTGGGTGGGCTTTGTGCTGACGACCAACTCTTTGCGACAAGAAACGTGTCCGACTAGTGGATGAACGCACGAGCACGCGCACAGTGGCTTTGCGGCCTAAACCCATACATGTAACAGCTCCGGGCCGACCTGGGGGACGGGGGTTTTTTCCTCAGGTGGGGGGTCGAGGGGGGTTTCGCCCAGGTGGGGGGTCCCAAATTTCGAAAAGCTCCAAAACGCCTAGAAATGCGTTTTAGCACGTTTTTCTCAGTAAGGACGCTAAAAATTGCTATTTAAGCTGCCAAATAGCGTTTTAAAGCTAAAAACAAGCAAAAAATGACAAAAAGAGCTTCCAAAAACACCGATTTTTCTTAAATATCAGCAGTGGAAACGCCAAATTCGGTTTCCAAAGGCTTTTCAAGTGAATTTTAGGCTAAAAATTAGTGATTTCTGACCCAGTTTGTTAATACTGGAGCCACTACTAGTACTTGTATTTTTGGTCGAGGGGAGGGGTCCCTTAACCTGTCTAGGGGGGTGAGGGGGGTTTGTCCTTTCCAGCAGGGGGGTAACCCCCCAAACCCCCCTAGTACATGTATGCCTAAACCACTACTACAGCAACTGTGCTCGGGGTTGCTGAGAAACTGGTGACTTCTCCTCCCTTTAGGCCTGCTCTCCGCATCCTCACGAAATCTTTTGCAGAATTTTGCATCAAAAAGTTTAAATTAGGAGTAAATGAGCTGAATTTAGCGACAAAAATAAACAAAACCGCATTATTTTAACGACAAACTAACCGAAAACCTTGATTATAGCGAAAAATCCGACTTTTTGAGCATTATCTTATCTTCCGCAGAATCTCAAAGCCCAGCAGACCTCGGCGAAAAAAAAGCTGTGCCGTGGAAATCTATCGGAAGTCCGGTAATTGTTAGAAGTTTTCCTGAAAATAAAATGACTACCGCAAGACGAAACCGCAAATTACATAATTTTTACGGCCCTTGCAAAACCTTAAAATGTCGTACTTCGGACAGTTCCACTTTCCACTTCCGCAATTACCGATTTAGATTTACGCTTCTGCTTAATTTTAGGCACAGACTTACTACAATCAGCATTTAATTTAAGAATAAGTTAATGTGCTAGCTTAGCTTTAGAGCAGACCTACAGTTAGACTTAAGTTAAGCAGATTAGCCACCCTACCAAGGGGCGCAAATAGTCTAGTATGATTCACCAGACGACCTCGTCATCGCGTCAGTTAGCCTTTACTTGCATCCCGGTCGGACCGTAAATTGCCAAGCTACCGAATCTACTCAGTAAATTCGCGTCGAAAACCGTAAACGATTTAAACGAACAGAGCTTCCGGTAGATTCGTTCGGTATAGCAGCCCAAGTGAGGGCAGACAGGACAAAGAAGAAAGCAGAGGACTTACTGCTAACCGAGCCGACCCTGCGCGGTCTGGGGAGTCTGTCGAAGCTGGCACCGAAGCTCAAGTCGTCCATCTGATGCGGCTCGCCGAAGGGAGCGGCGTGGAACGGATTCCAGGCGGCCGCCGCCGAGGAGGCAGAGTGACCGGTGCCCAGAGAAGCTGTGTCTCTCTTGGACAGATCGCCGGCCGATTTCGTTTTAGAGCGCGAGTCGGACTAAACAAAATTGAAAATCGATTTTTTTATACCAAAACTACCTATAATAATGTCGAAGAGACTTATTCAGTCAAAAAAGCACTTAACGCCGTTTACGGTACTGGAACCATAATGGTACCGGTCCCTAGGCTGTCATTGCATTGGTGTCTGTATAGCTACCATATACGGCACCATTCCTTTCAGATTTCGTACCATACATGTATATCATAGGGGAACCACGTATTATGGTACCGGCACCAATGGCTATGGGTACCGTATGGCACCACAGTCCCGAACGTGCGGTACCATAAACGGTGCCACTAGCCTAACCGGTACCATATGGTGCCAGTACCATAAAGGGAGGTAAGTGCCAGACTGTTATTTGGCTACGTACGTCGTGGTAGCTGGGACTGGCCGAGGCCGAGACGGCTTGATCTCTGATTGGTGCATCGAGTTGATTGGCAGAAGAAGAGTCGGAGGCGCCGCCCACCGGAACTGAGTCCAGACTCTCCGGCTGCGACGAACGGTAGGGTCTGCAATTATAGTAGAGACTGATAAGTCAGACAGCCACATCAATAGAACCGATCACAGTCAGCGAAACAACAAAACAACCATCATACATGTAATAATGTTATCTGCCAAAAGGGGAAGACAGTGGACAAAGAGGGGGCTGAGAATTGACACCCTCAGGCGGCCGCTGCCCTCACGAATTCTTTGGAAAAATTTTGCACACCAAAGTATTTTGCAAAAAAGTGCGACTTTCTGTGCTTAACACGCACCCAACCACCCTCAGACGCTCCAACTTCCCCTCAGGAATCGAAAATTGACTACCCTCAGCCGAAATGCCAGCCCATGACTGGAAGGGGACGGGCTTAAGGTAGGTGAGGGTGATAGAGCCCTAAAATAGGTAAACCATACATGTAACAGGGGGTCTGTCCCCACCCGACTTAGGCCAGACCCCCCGGATGGAACCCCCCCTCCCCCGAGACGATTTCGCCGACCCCCCCCCTCCGAATTTTCTGGAAAGTAAATTTTTTAGCAAATTTATACAATTTTTTACAATTTCAGACACAAAAATTGCCAAAATCGCCTTGCGACACAGCACTTTTTAGCTGTATTTCAGCCCAAATTAGCGTTTTTTTAGTGCCCAATCCCCTCCCAAAATTTTGGCTCAGACCCCCAACCCCCCGTTCCGTTCGGCGGATGACCTGTTACATATATGAGGTAAACATAGGTAAAAACGCTAATAGCTCAAACACAACTTTAAACACTGATTTACAGACAATTTTAGCAATTTTCGCACCTGAAATTGTAAAAAAACTGCAAAAACTGGCCCAAAAATTGACTCCCTGAAAAATCAGAGGGGGCTAAAAACACATTGTAGCGATATCTTTTAGCTTGCTTTTAGCTTGACTTTTAGCTTTAGGTTTTAGTTGACGACATCGACCGTGTAGGGGAGCATAACCGCCCTTACCCCTTGTTACATGTAATGCTACTAGGTAGTGTTCATATAGCATACCACTTCAATCTTTCATTCAGTGCTAATACCAAATAATATATTTGCCGAAAAAATCTGGAGAGGAGTATGAGTTGTCAGGGTGCGAGGAAAGTCGATGATTTTCCAAAAAAACAGTCCCCAGAGGACGGTTTTTGGGCACTAAAAAAGCTTAAAAATCGCAAAAAATCGCTATTTTGGGCTCCAGTACTACTAACAAGTGCTGTCTTACAGACGTTTTGGCAATTTTATTGTCTGAAATTCTAACAAAATGCAAAAATCTGCTAAAAAATCACTTGTCAGTGGGCATCGGAAAAAAGAAAAAATCCCGTGGCGGCAGACCTCGGACGCCCTGTTACATGAATGGGAGACAGTTCCCAGCGCCAGAAAGAGCCTATTTCCCCGAACGACCGGTACAGAAACCAACCAGAACAGAGCAGACATGTGACAAGTCATCCGCCGAAGGGAGGAGTGGGGAGTCAGAACCCAAATTCTAGGGAGGGGGTTGGGCCCCAAAAACGCTCAAAATCGCATTTTTAATCTAAAGACCGTCAAAAATCGCTAAAGTACAGCTAAAAGCTATCTTATTGCAGATGTAATTTAGCAATTTATTGTCAAAATTCTAAAAAAAACTTGCTCAGAAAATTACTTGCCATAAAAATCGGTGGGTCAGGCTTAAGTGGGGTTAGGGTTAGGTGTGAAAGAGAGTAAGCAACAACTCTGCTAACCTGAAAGCACTGGGTCTGTTCAGGTCGACCGCACCGGCCACGAACACGGCCGACGTGTCGCTGACGTTTCTCCTGTGTCCGGTGGCCTGACTAGGACTCATGCCGGCCGGCAAGGTGGCGCCCCGCTGGGAGTGCAGTTGGCTACTGACAGCGGCCAGCACCGGCTCGGAAAGCGACGGAGCGGCCGAGCTGGAGGAGGGGGGACTGAGACTGACCAGCGTACACTGGGGCGGCTCTACAGGCACGAACGGACTCTGGTCGCTGAACGGGTTCGGCGGAGCCGGCTCTTCGAGGTCGCGGAAGCCCAGGTCCTGCGGTCGCGGCAGTTGGCCGCCGCCGTGGTACGACGCCTGCGGCTTTACCAGAGCGCCACCGCCGCTGTTGGTGTGATCGGTGCCAGCCAGGTCGGGGTTGGAATTACTCTGCACCATCTGAAATTGAGCGGCTTTAATATACTACAAATGATAAGATTTTATTCGTGCTGCCATTTCCGCACATTTTCACCAAATTGGGTGAGATTTTAAACATAGGTGCTAAAATAGGGAAGATTTTGTGTGTTAAAATTTGGGTGGACATGCTTGACCCAATCCAGAGAAATTGACGTATATGTGAAATTTGTTAATTTCAATGCCTACAGAAATAACGCTTAAATGGAAACTTTTCTACTTGCTGTCATTTCAGCTAATGTTTGCCAAATGACCTGAAATTTGTAGAAACTCAAAACTGTTGGAAAATCTTTGTGTACTAAAATTTCATGCATTGAGATTGACACAGTCTTGAGAAAATGAGGAATTCCTGAACGTCTGCTTCTCTAATTAGCAGAACCGAAAAACAGATCATTAGGATAATCCTTATTTTCTCAAGACCATGTCATTCTCAATGCCTGAAACTTTAATACACAAAATACCCCACAGTTTTGAAGAGTTTCTGCAAATTTCAGGTAATTTGGCAAACATCTGCGGAAATGACAGTAAAAACAAAAGTTTTCATTTTAGCGTTATTTTTATAGGCATTGAAATTAACAAATTTCACATATTTGTGTTGTGAATTTCTCAAGATTGGGTCAAGCCTGGTCTAGTAAATTTTAACGCACTAAATCTCCCAATTTTACGTTCAGCCAATTTGGAAAAAATTTGCGGAAATGGCAGCAAAAAGAAAAGTCATAATTTTTGGGATACCCTGTAGTCGAGCGAGAAGAAGCTCAAAATAGAGGGTGACCCCTTTTATCTAGGGTTAGGGCTTACGTCGTGCTGTAACTTGTGTTCCTCCAATAAATTTGGCTGATATTTCAAAACACAACACGCATACGATCTCAGAATTTTTACGCTCAAAATTTTGGCCAACTCCCTTACTTCAACCATCAGTTATGCAATTCCACCACATGTTCACTTTGATTGATGGCGGAAAATCCTCTCTACCCTATCAAAAATAGTGGATTCTTTCGAAAACCGCCCGGCACCTATTATTATTGTTTTCGATGCCTGCATGCACGCACGTATGTCTACAATGATTCACAGAAAAAGGCCACTTCTAAACCAGTAAAAACGAGCAATTAGGAAGCGTCTCACCGTTGAGCTAAGAACAGTCGTATCGGTGGGCGAAAGGAGGGAGGGGTCGCCTTTCCAATACTGTTGCGTTACGTGTTGCAATGGCAATGTTGTGGACGCGGCAGGCTTTGGCCTCAGACGGGGCGCTACTGACGTTGAGGTCTGCACATCTACGTTGCTGCAATACAATGAGTCACAGACAGACAGACAGACAGACAGACAGACAGACAGACAGACAGACAGACAGACAGACAGACCAGACCAGACCAGAGAGACAGACAGACCAGACAGAGAGACAGACAGACAGACCAGAGAGAAAGACAGACCAGAGAGACAGACAGACCAGACAGACAGACAGACAGACAGACAGACAGACAGACAGACCAGACCAGACCAGAGAGACAGACAGACCAGACAGAGAGACAGACAGACAGACCAGAGACAGACCAGAGAGAAAGACAGACCAGAGAGACAGACAGACCAGACAGACAGACAGACAGACAGACCAGAGAGACAGACAGACCAGACAGACAGACCAGAGACAGACCAGAGAGACAGACAGACCAGACAGACAGACAGACAGACAGACAGACAGACAGACAGACCAGACCAGAGAGACAGACAGACCAGAGACAGACCAGAGAGACAGACCAGAGAGACAGACAGACCAGAGAGACAGACAGACCAGACAGACAGACAGACCAGAGACAGACCAGAGAGACAGACCAGAGAGACAGACAGACCAGAGAGACAGACAGACCAGACAGACAGACAGACAGACAGACAGACCAGACAGACAGACAGACAGACAGACCAGAGAGACAGACAGACCAGAGAGACAGACAGACCAGACAGACCAGACCAGACCAGAGAGACAGACCAGAGAGACAGACAGACCAGACAGACAGACCAGACAGACAGACAGACCAGAGAGACAGACAGACAGACCAGACCAGACAGACAGACAGACCAGACCAGACAGACAGACCAGACAGACAGAAAGACAGTCGGCTAGGTGAGACGAGAAGCTCACTTGGTTGTATTGGATCTTAATAAAATGAAAAACGGAAGCACGGGACTATCCAACTTGCGCACAACCGATTTGCGCACATGGATCGCGGGCACACCAACTTGCGCACAACCGAATTGCGCACAACACAACCGAATTGCGCACAACACAACCGATTTGCGCACAAAGTAATAGTTGTGTTGTTGTGTGTTGAAATGTAGTGTACATACGTTGTAAGGCTATGGTAATGCAGGCTTAATGGTACAGGCATGCTTGTGTAAGCGTTATATGTAAATTTGGTTCGGTCAGCCAAGCTGGTATGCATGCAGTCCAGTTTAACATTTGTTCTCTCTTTCTCTCTGCTAGCCACTGCAGCGCTGGTTTGGCGCAATCCAAAATACAAACGCATCGATGGCAAAATTCGCAGACTGGCCGAGCGTTACCAATTGGGTTTGATCGAGCGCATGGCGTTTGTAAGAGGAATAGGGCACTAGTTCGCACAGCCAAAGCGCAATCAGTTATAAATCTATCTGTTATAAAATCTATCTGTTACATTTAATGTAACTGTTATGTAAAATTACTGTTGGTGCCTATGACTATATTGTGCTGCAAAAAAGTAAAAAAGTGTTTAAGTAAAAAATTGTGCGCAAATCGGTTGTGTTGTGCGCAATTCGGTTGTGCGCTTATCGGCTGTGCGCAAACCGGTTGTGCGCTAATTGGTTGTGCGCAAATCGGTTGTGCGCAAGTTGGTGTGGCCGCGATCCATGTGCGCAGATCGGTTGTGTTGTGCGCAATTCGGCTGTGCGCTTATCGGCTGTGCGCAAACCGGTTGTGCGCAAATCGGTTGTGCGCAAGTTGGTGTGGCCGCGATCCATGTGCGCAAATCGGTTGTGCGCAAGTTGGTAGACAGACAGACCAGACCAGACCAGACCAGACCAGACCAGACAGACAGACCAGACAGACCAGACCAGACAGACCAGACAGACAGAAAGACAGTCGGCTAGGTGAGACGAGAAGCTCACTTGGTTGTATTGGATCTTAATAAAATAAAAAACGGAAGCACGACCAAACCAAACTTACGAAGAAAGGCCTGAGTCAGTGGCTGACCGATCGGACGCCTTCTGTTGGTGCGATTCGAGCAAGCACAAAAGATCTCTGACCGGTGCAACGACTACATTCTGTAGAAGACACAAAATAATACAAACAAAACTGTCAATAATAGCCCTTACATGCAAGTTAGGAACGGGACACGGTCTGCCAGCCAACAGGAATGCAATGGCCGATGTCTGGTAGATATCGGGACGGCGTTCGATTTCCGGCTCGAGGAGATATCCTAATCGGCGACCGATATGAAAGAAAAGAGAACAAATAAGGGTAAAAGCTCACTGATAAGCGCTTTCAGCTCAGGCCCGTACTCTGGCTGGCCGGGGAAGGAGAAGGACCCGTTTTGAATTGCTAAAGCGCTCTCCCCAAAAGGCAACGAGAAATAACACAATTTGAACAGCATCACACCCAAGGCCTGAAAAGAAGTACTTAGAAAAACACAACGCTACAAAAGGAAAGAAACCGACCCAAATATCCGACTTAGTTCCGATCGGCTTGCCGGCGTAAAGGTCGATCATTTCGGGGGCACGGTAGCTGAGAGTTGTGTACTTGAGCACCTCCTCTTCAACTAGACTATGGGCAAACTGAGATGTGGATAATACCTAAACATTGTAAATCGTATTTAGCAGAAATTTAAAACAATCAAGACAAAATACAAACAATAGATGAAATTTATCTGTAAACAAGTTGACCAAACGGGGACCAAACGGTGGTGACTAAATAAGCGGGGACCAAACGGTGGTGACTAATAAGCGGGGACCAAACGGTGGTGACTAAATAAGCGGGGACCAAACGGTGGTGACTAAATAAGCGGGGACCAAACGGTGGTGACTAAATAAGCGGGGACCAAACGGCGGTGACTAAATAAGTGGGGACCAAACGGTGGTGACTAAATAAGCGGGGACCAAACGGTGGTGACTAAATAAGCGGGGACCAAACGGCGGTGACTAAATAAGCGGGGACCAAACGGTGGTGACTAAATAAGCGGGGACCAAACGGTGGTGACTAAATAAGCGGGGACCAACCGAACCGGTGGCAACCAAATAAGCAGGGACCAAACGGTGGTGACTAAATAAGCGGGGACCAAACGGTGGTGACTAAATAAGCGGGGACCAAACGGCGGTGACTAAATAAGCGGGGACCAAACGGTGGTGACTAAATAAGCGGGGACCAAACGGTGGTGACTAAATAAGCGGGGACCAAACGGTGGTGACTAAATAAGCGGGGACCAAACGGCGGTGACTAAATAAGCGGGGACCAAACGGTGGTGACTAAATAAGCGGGGACCAAACGGTGGTGACTAAATAAGCGGGGACCAAACGTGGCGACTAAATAAGCGGGGACCAAACGGTGGCGACTAAATAAGTGGAGACCAAACGGTGGCGACCAAGTAAATGGAAGCCTATCAACAACACGTACCCTTGTTGTGGCGCTACCAAAATCACATAGAACAAAGTTGACATCTACACCGCGTTGGTCAATCAGAATATTCTCTACCTAAACACAAACAGTGGTCAGTCAAATGAAAAAAATCGAAAGCTACAAGCAAAGGCAGCAGTACCTTTAAATCTCTATGAATAACCGGAGTTTGAGAGTGGTGCAGTCTAGACACAGCCTCGCACATATCGCAGAATATCGACAACACCTCTGCAGCCGACAGATACTGACCGTTCATTAAACGGTCGTTCATCCAAGACAGAACACTCTCTGAAATTGGAGAGATGGTCAAACCAGAGGCGTTCAAGCAAGATAGGTAAATTACTTACTTGGATAGTATTCAGTCAACAGCATGTATTCATACACTTCATCACCTACCAATCGCAAGCTCGATGCTACATAGGTGACTATGTTTTTATGAGTACCCAGTGTGCTCTGCAACAATTTACACTCTTCCAGGGGTTTACGGATTTTTTGGCCAAAATCAACGGCTTCTGGCTTATTTTTGTTTGTGCTACCTTAAACCATACATTTACTAGTGAGGTTTAGTAGAGGTCATCAGCTGGAAACGCCAAACCCCCTCACTCCCCATGACAGTTTACGGACCCATCCCTCGACCCAAAAACACAAGTACTAGTAGCAGTACTAACAAATTGGCTCAGAAATAGGGATGCAAATGGTATCAAAAATACCAAATACCAAATACCAGATGGTATTTTCTATACCAAATAATACCAAATAATACCAAATAGTTGATAAACAGGTCACTAGCTGTTTGGAATGAGCGCAAAATCATACATTTTTGCTTTTTCAGCTAAAATATATAAGTTTTGCCTCAGTGGAAGAGTTTTTGTTGCATCTAAAAGAAATCTAATCATGCCAAGAAAGAAAACGAGTAGAATTTGGTGGTTTTTCACTGACTCCGGAAATGGGCAAGCACGTTGTGATGTTTGCGGTCTAGGCTCGGTCTCGATAAAGAGCCCGTCCATTAACGACGTCGTTCCAAAATCCCGATTTTTCGGACCCCCTCCCCCAAAATCGCATTGCGTCGTTTCATCGGGACCCCCTCCGTCAAAGGCGATTCGTTTTCGGCTTACCCCTCCATTAAAAGTACAGCACTGTCATGTTATACCATACTCCGCATTCAATAGAATAAATCCCTACAATCTCTGGGAAGCTCTTCTGTATGTAAAAAACCTTTGCCAGAATGTACTCAAATTGAAAATAATACAATTGAAGTTCCCTAAAATTCCGAAAAATGCGCTAACTCCCTCCCCGCCTGGCGTGTCGTCTATCGTCGCATTTCAGCCGACCCCCTCCCCGATCTGGAACGACGTCGTATATGGACTGCCCCAAAGCGGAGTAGTTATGTTGATTAAGACCAACCTGCACTTTATGAGAATTTTCCATGAGTGGTTGTTATAAGCTAAACTGGTCAGAATTCTTTGTTCTTTTGTCGCTCAGAAACGGTAAAGTGCCGTCTTCTTCTGCTTATCTGCATTCTTAAACTTTTAGTAAATTAGAAAACTCTGAACAGAACAGTCTCACATGGTATACAGCCGCAAAATATGCACAATTTATAGTTTAAAAGCTAATTATTTAGTTGTTTAAACTATTTGGTATTATTTGGTATAAAAAAATACCAAATACCAAATAATACCAAATAATACCGGATACCATTTGCATCCCTACTCAGAAATCACTAACTTTCTTCAGCTGAAAAAGTCTTTCGCAACCGAATTTGGAGTTTATTTTTTTCTGGAGAATTTTAAAAATACTGTTATGATAATTTTCTATACCAAGTTCCCGAGGAGAGGCGGAGGAGGGTACAGTCTGGGGTCAACCTCTCTTAGAGCCGTTCTAGTTAACATCCTGTTGTTAGCTAGATACACGGTACGATCAGAACAAAAAAAAATAACTAAAAGAAAACTGACCACAATCTGGCACTCGCGCTTGCAGGCCTCAAATTGCCGTTTGTCATCGCTAATAAACTGCCGTTTCAGAGCGAATACCCGACCTCTCCGATTGACCACTTTGTAAACGATTGCAAATCCACCTGAAAGCTTGCCAAATCAATATCACAAAGATCAATCAGTTACTTCTTGTGTGGAGAGGCACGCAGAGAAAGCAAGAAGAAACAACCTTCGGCCAGCTTCCGATCGACGGTCACCAGTTCGGGACCGACTTGCATCTGCAAATTCCTCAGCTCCTTGTCCTGAGAGGAGCTCTGGCCGGGCGGGGGTTTCTTTTTGTCGCCAAACAGCCCCAATGGCATCTTCGCTTCCGCCGTTGGGCCACGCCCTCACTCACTTCTATGACTAAACAGTTCCTCCTCTTTCAATATTCTTCCTGGTCGGTCGGTGTCGCGGCACTTTTTTCTGCAGGACACTGTTTCTTCGAACCGTCCAACTATTTTGGTGTTTTTGGGCGCAGAAGTGAACGCCCATCATCACTAACTGCTCGCGACGTGTCTAAGGCAATTTTGCGGTTGGCTTGTATGCGTGAACGCAGAATTCTTTCGTCTGGTGATTCTAATGCTCTGTTTAGGTGCGTCAACCGTAAACGTAACTATAGATCCGGTGTTGCTCCACTAAGGTTTGAAGGTGTCTACGCTGTCGATGATTGTACAAAAGCTGGTATTTTGTCCCGTGTTTTCCAGTCTTTCTATACTGTGGACAATGGCGTTACTCCACCTTTTGCTAGTCGTGTCGCAGTTGGTGTCTCTTGTACTAATGTTACCTTCACAGAAGCTGTAGTAACCAATGTGCTCAAGCGGATTAAGCCTAAAACCACCAATTCCCCTGATGGTATTCCTGCGTTGCTTTATGCTCGTCTCTCGCATTTTCTTGTTCAACCGTTATGTTCGATTTTTGAGGTGTCTTTTCGACTCCATGCTGTGCCCGCAGACTGGCTTAGAGCGTACATTATGCCTATCTATAAAAAAGGTGACGCTTCTGATCCTGCAAATTATCGTCCTGTGTCTTTAACGTCCGTAGCGTGCAAGATAATGGAAATGTGCATTAATGACGTCTTGTTACACTTTCTAGTGGAGCGAAATTTAGTCACCAAAGCCCAACACGGCTTTTTAAAACGTCATTCTACCTGTACGCAACTACTAGAGTGTATCAATGACTGGTCAAAATTTGTCAACCGTGCTGAGACTATTGATGTCATTTATTTGGATTTCGCGAAAGCATTCGACTCTGTATGCCACGCCAAACTAATACATAAATTGCGTGGTTATGGCATTGCTGGCGATCTGTTGCTCTGGATTTCTGCTTTTCTGCGTGGTCGCTCTCAATGCGTTGTGGTAGGAAATGCCAAGTCTGAATACCGTAATGTTCTGTCTGGCACCCCGCAGGGTAGTATACTTGGTCCATGTTTGTTTCTACTGTATGTTAACGACATTCCTGACTTGGTTCATGGTTCCGGTTTCTGTAAAATGTACGCTGATGACATTAAGTTGCATTGTCCTTCGAGTGAGGCAGCCTTCATGCAGCTGTCCTTGCAGCGTATTTTAGACTGGTCAGCAACTTGGCAACTATCACTTTCAGTGTCAAAATGTATTGTACTGTACTTGTGCTCCCAGAATCCTAAACACGTGTATCTGTTAAGTGGGACACCACTTGTTGGCGAGGAAAAATGTAGAGATCTCGGATCGGAATTACTGTAACGGCAGACCTGAAATTTTCTGTGTATTGCAACGAACAAGTACTCAAAGCGTACAGAGTCATGAATATGATATTCAGATGCTTTTTTACGAACTGTCGGTTGTCTCTTATTCGTGCTTACAAAGCGTATGTGCGCCCATTGCTGGAATACTGTACCCCTGATTGGTCACCGTATTTAAGAAAGGACGTTGATTTGGTTGAAAAAGTTCAACGGTTTTTTACTAGGAGACTCCTAGCTCGTTGCGGCTTACCTCCTCGCCCCTATCTAGAACGATTAGATCTGTTTGAGTTAGAGCCATTACAGGTCAGACGGTTAAGATGCGATTTGATTACAACATATGCAATTGTCCATGGTCTTGTTGACGTGTTTTTTACCGATTTTTTCTCTTTCGCTCCTTTACTGACATTGCGCGGACACCCTTTAAAGTTGTATATGAATCACAGTCGAGTAGATTTTGTAAAGCATTCTTTTTGTAACCGTGTTGTAGACGTCTGGAACGCTCTAGATGCTTCTGTGATTGCGTCTTCTTCTGTATCGTGTTTTCGCGCCAAAATAACTATGCCTTTTTTATTGCGTTTCTGCGACTTTAACCGATTTATGAATGAATAGGGTATCTGTAAGTGCTTCGCCTGGGTACTCTCTCTCGTATCACTCTTCCTATGTTTCTGGACCGATTGATACTGAATAAACGTAAACGTAAACGTAAACTAGTCACAAGCAGACATGGGCAAAGGGGGGGGCTGAGGGGGGTTCCCCCTCAGGCTCTGACCTACCCCCCCTCAGCCGGCCGCTATCCCCCTCAGGAATTTTTTGGAAGAATTTTGTATAGAAAATAATGATAAAAATATGCCTGGATTAGGTGTAAATGAGCTCAGAATAGCTTATTTTAGCTTATATAAATGAAAAATAAGCCCAAAAGCCTTGATTTTAGCCAAAAATCGAACTTTTTGGCTTACCACACCCTCAGCCTCCCCCCTCGGGCGCTCCAACCCCCACCCTCAGCCCCCCCTCAGGAATTGAAAATTCTACCTCCCTCAGCCGAAATGCTAGCCCATGTCTGGTCACAAGTATGTAGGGCCAGTACCCACAAAACAATTTAGGACGTAGGATTTCCTAAAACTGGCTGTTTAGGACGCCGCGCGGGCCCTAGGACAATTTATAAACTGATTATAATGGCCACACTTAGGATTTAGCGGGTGTAGCATGCGATAAATACGTAGTCTTGGTTGCTGTCTACCGATATCTCCGTTAGCAAACATAGCTAATTATAGACCTGAAATTACTAGTAAACATTTAAATATTAATGTTTTCATTGAAAATGAAGTGTTCTTGGCTTTTTACTTTCTTGCCTGTTTGATCTCTGTTATTGAAAAATGGCTAAATTTCGGTTATGGAACACAAATGACTACTTCTAGACTCAAACTTGTGCTTCTGGTCGGTGCCAACAACAAAATTGAATTTGAAGTCAGTCAGAAAATCCGATTATATTTTCCCTCCTAAACATGTCGGTGGCGGTGACTCAAACCGCTAATTGAAGGCGCTTAGGATTTCCTACGAGCATGATACCCTAAACTGTTTTCCTATCATACGCCTTAGGATGTCATATTCATAGGATATCTTACGCCAAATAGGACGGCCTAAGCGCCTTAGGTTGTTCTAAGCTTAGGATATTACAGGCCCAGTAGATACAACAGTTTGCCGGTACAGTACGTAGTATGCTTAGCTTAATCCAATCGAAATCACCATGGAGGAAGAGCGAACACAGATTCGGTCGGCTCTCTCTGTGTTGGATGCGCGTTGGCGCATTTGTTCTTCTTTTATGTGTTGTACAGTAGAACCTCCATAAATGGGACGATGAGGTGCATCTACAGCGCCATGCAGTAAAACGGCGCCCACACTGCTGCGCCCGCTGCCGCGAACATCGAAAACGTATTTTCAGACCTGTCCCCCCAACTGTCTTTTTTACACCCGTCGTACTGTAGTTGCGTTCGGGCCGAAATTTTCGGACCGGACCGGCCCGTTTTTCTGGCAAAATAGTCGGCTGGGCTGGGTTGAAATGAGCCAAATTAAGCACTTTTCGGCTCTTTTTCATAGTTTTCCATATTTTGACACAGTGTTGATCTTTAACTGATATGTACTCTACTTTTCGAACAAAATCAAAGCAAACGAGGTCGAAAATTCATTGATTCGTCAGAATATTGGAGAATAACATTTAAAAACACAATTTCCACATTGAACTGTACTGAAACGCAAAAAATACACAAAAACGGTCTATATTTTAACAAAAAGTTTAGAAAATCGGGCGGCCGCGGGCCGACCTGCCGCCCGACGGACCCAAAAGTGTGTCCACCAAAGTTCAACTTATTGAAAGAACAGTGGAACCTAAAAGCAAAGCCCGAAGAATTGAACGAGTGATGTGTCTGAGAAACGCACTGCATCCTCGGGGGTGCCACAGGGAGCGTCGATTAGTCCTCTACTTTTTGCTGTCTAGGTACATTGATGAACTGAGTTCCCTGTCCTTGTCTGAAAACAGTTCTCTTCTAATGTTTGCAGACGATCTAGCTATTGTGAAGCCGGTACAGTCACTGGATGCCGAAAGAGAGCTGAATCGGGATGTCAGCAGAATTGTTGAGTGCATCCAAGGGCTAGAGCTTTGATCTAAACCCTCAGAAATGCAGTGCCATGGTATTTTCATTCCATCCGACGGCCCAGACCCTGAACTTGCCTTGTTAATCAATGGCGAGCAGGTGGCGTTAGTAGAGAAGTACCCATCAAGATACAGTAGATCGTCGGCTAACCTTTGTTCCTCATGCTAGATTCGCTGTCAGATTTGGAATAAACTGCCTACTACCTAACACTCCTTCTCTGTCCTATGCGACGTTTAAACTCTTTCTGAGCAGCGCGCAGCGTACTCCAGGCGGCCAAAAAGTAACAGCTTTATTACAGAACAACGGTAGAGACAGACTGAACAAACTGGGCACGGGGAGCTGCTAGGCCTAGGTGGAGTGCCTCAGGGCAGGTCAGAGAGATAAGCTTATCTGCTCTGCCTACAACAACCCTACGACCGAACATATAGATATTGTACGTGCCTAGTACAAAGCACCTTTTCGTATCGGTGCCAAAACACAATACATACATTGTACATACAATACAGCAGTATACATACTACTAGTGCTAACAGACACTCCTCCTTGTTTTGCACCGACGAAGAAGGACCGAGATGATTGTGAAATTACCTAAACAAGGAATAAGGTAAACTTTAGCTCCCAACAGAATGAATTTTACTGAAAAATACAATGCTGCTTCAGCTTACATAATGAATGGCTAAGCCGCTAGAAAATGCCCAAAACCGAATGAAAAGAAAAAGAAGGCTGACGAAGTTGACCAAGAGAACCTGGTAAGTAGCTTAGTTTCCTAATTCAGCGACCCAAAAACACGAGACCTGAAGAAGGTGGAATTGGGTGAGAGGGTCAGCTTATTTTAAGGGACCTAACCCTAGCCCCTGTAGGAAGTTGGTAAAAGTTGCCGACGTCACTGGTTTCGTCATCGAGTCGGCAAGTTGATCCGCAGTTGGCACGTAACACACTTCTACAAATCCAGCTGAAACATAGTCGCGCACAAATTTCAGTTTTATGTCCATGTGTTTTGTTCTCTGATGTGCTGCTGGATTCGTAGCTAACGCTGTTGCAGATTTGTTGTCTTCGAAAATTGGAGTTGGTTTTGTCTGTCTGAGACCAAGCTCCTCTAGCAACAGCCTCAACCATCTAGCCTCAGCTACGGCCTCTGACAAAGAGATGAATTCGGCCTCAGTAGTTGATTTTGCAACAAGAGACTGACGTCTGGACGACCAAGAAACTGGACCTCCAGAGACAAATGCCAAGTGACCAGAGGTTGACCGTCTTGTAACTGGATCTCCTGCCCAGTCGGCGTCACAGTACAGGGTAAGTTGTTCGCTAAAATCTGTCTTGAACAAAATACCGTAATCTGCCGTAGCTTTCAAATAGCGAAGAATACGTTTAGCTGCCGACAAATGCGTTTGGAGAGGACAAGCAACGAACTGCGCCAAGCGATGCACGGAACAAGACAAGTCAGGACGGGTGGCTACTGACAAGTAGAGCAATGACCCGATGATTGACTGGTAGTAAGTTTGATCTGCTTTGTCCTTCTCTGGCGTACCCTCCTGCGCATCTAAAAACTCTGCGTTGGCTGCCATCGGAAGTTGAGTAGGATTTGATTCGCTCATTCCGAAGCGCTCTAAAACCTTTCTGGCATAGGTTTCCTGGCCCATCCAGATACCGTTCCGATTCTGCCGGATCTGCACGCCTAAAAAGTAATGAACCGGCCCTAGGTCTTTTATCTGAAACCGCTTTGCTAGTAGGGCTTTTGCGTGCTGCAGAGCTGGAGAATTTGCGCAGGCAATCAGGATATCGTCCACGTAAACGCCAATGATTACTGGATACCCGTTCACTCGACCTGTGTAGATACACTTGTCAGCTGCAATTTGTTTGTATTGCAAGTGCGTTAGGGTACGGTGCAACTCCTCATTCCAGCACTTAGGACTTTGCTTGAGTCCGTAAATACTACGTTTTAGTCGACAAACCCAGTCTGGGTGAAACTCATTTGAATCCTTCTGGCTGCGACATCAGGACTTCTTCCTCCAATTGACCGTTGAGAAACGCCGTCTCGACATCAAGCTGATGCACTTTGAGTCCCATCTGAACGGCAACTGCAAACAATGTACGAACGCTCTCCCAGCGTATTACTGGCGCGAAGACGTCAAAATAATCAATGCCGTATTTTTGGGCAAAACCTTTTGCCACCAGCCGGGCTTTATACCGGTCTACCTCCCCTTTTGAGTTGCGCTTGGCTCTGAATACCCACTTGGAACCAATTACCTTAGCACAGGGAGGTTTAGGAACTAGCTGCCAAGTACCAAATTTCTTTAGAGAATCTATCTCCTTTTCTGCAGCTGACTTCCATTGCGCCGCTGTCTCCGAGTTGATTGCTTGCTGCCAGTTGACCGGTTCTTGCAAATCTGCAACTGCTCGTTTTACCGACCACTCACCATACAGTGTAGGTGGTTTTCCTTTATTGGTACGAGCTGACCTTCTGACCGGTGGTTCTGCCGTTGGAGGCTGAGCTATAGGAAACGGAACTGGCTGAACCGCCTCCTGTTGGGGCTCTATCGCATCCACAAACTGTGCAGGATCCTCCTCCTCTTCTGCACGTTCCTGTGCAGGCATCTGAACTTGCTCCTCCTGCTCCGGCACTGGTTGTATTTGTTGAACATCCTGCTGTACAACCGGCTGAGCAGGTACGTACGTTATCGGTTCTGGTTCTGGAAAAGAGAAAGGCACAACAGGTCCATACTGAGTTTCCTCCTCCTCCTGGTGTGCCGACAAGTAATCAGAGTAGCGAACCGACTCGTCAAAATCTAAGTCACGTCTGATTAGCACCTTGCGTCTGGCCGGCGACCAAACTCTATAACCTTTCGATTCTAGAGAATAGCCTAGTAGAAAAGTCTTTTCGGCCCGAGGATCCAGTTTAGCCTGCTGAGTCAGAATTCTAGCGCATGCAAGAGAACCGAAAACGCGCAAATGAGCAACATTAGGCTGACTACCGTACCAAAGCTCCGACGGAGTTTTGCCGTTGAGTGCTTGTGTAGGCGACAAATTTCTCAGGTACGTAGCGTAAGAAACGGCCTCTGCCCACAAATTCTTGGGAAACCCTGAGTCTGCCAACATCGCACGTACACGACCCAAAATCACTCCGTTAAAGCGTTCTGCAACGCCATTTTGTTGAGGCGCATCTGGAACAGTTAGTTCACGTTTTACACCTTTGGATTTGAGCCACTCAGTAAACTGTGCCGACAAAAATTCGCCACCTCTGTCGGTGCGAAGCGCGCATAACTGCCTGCCAGACTGTTTTTCTAACTGCAGAATTAGATTTCTAAAGACCGAAAACGCATCGGACTTGCGCGCAAGAAATAGCACAAAAGACATTCGTGTGTAATCATCAATAACACTCAGAAAATACCGCTTCCCTCCGGATGATTGCGGTTCGATCGGACCACACACGTCTGAATGTACTAACTGTAGTGGCTGACTGGCTCTGCGCTCGCTGGCTTTCGGAAACGGCTTTCGTTTGGCCTTGCCGATTGCGCATGATTCGCATGGTTTCATCTGACCTCGGCTGATTTTTAGGCCTTGCACTGACGTCATCAGACGCTCCACATCACGTGCTCCGAGATGACCAAACCGACGGTGAGCCAGGCCTGGAGAAACTTGGGCGACAGCACTAGGGAACGACCGGAACTGGATTTTTGGGTCCGATCGGAATCGGAATCGGAATCGGAACTCAAGTACAGTTCCGAATCGGATTTTCGGAATCGGAACTTTTTTGAAAATCGGCTTAAAATTTTGGAATAACCAGTTTTTGGCAAAGATACAGTGTTTACGCAACCATCCTTTACAATTCCATGCAATCATCCAGTACAAATCACCATGTCAAACGATAACAATGCATTAAAATCGCCAACCATCAATAGGTAAAATTCAAAGCGTATAAATTATACTTTAAAAACAACAATTTTTCAACGTTTTCAGTAGAGTGCGAACTGGTATTGGGTATTGGGTATATTGGGGTGTTTTCCAGGTATTGGTATTGGGTTTTTTATGCCCTGATACCCAATACTAATTAATTAGGACCTATTAAAATCGCTGTTGAACTGAAAAACTGACCTGAAAAAAATCGAAAATTTTGACGAATGATTACAGTACGTATAGAAAGCCGTTTTTGCGTTAATAAACTAAAGGTTAAGAATGTCTTATACACCAGTAATTAGTGCAATTTCTCTCTTCTTATCGAAGATTATTTATTTATCGCTTTTCTAATTAGTACACCAGTAATTAGTGCAATTTCTCTGCTCTTATCTTAGATAAACGTTTGTGATTCAATTGAAATTTCTCATTTTAGCGATACAGAATGTGTTAGTATTGTACCCAGGGGTGCGGGTCTGGTTGGTGCACCCCTTTTCAGTGGAGTAAGAAGAAAAAATCCATTGAAAATAAGAAACACTGTAATACAGTAGATCATGTACGGACTAAAACTGTTAATTTCTGCTTATTTTACCCTCCAGAACGACTTCTAAATGCTTTCTTAAAGGCTAATTTTTCAAAATATCTTGTTCTAGTTGGACAATAGCCCAATGCACAGCAAAGAAGACACGCAATAGTACGCAAGAAATGGTGTTTGATTTCCTAAAAATTTAGCAAAAGTTCCGAAAAATTCCGAGACCTCTGAGTTCGGAATCGGAATCGGAACTGCCAGTTCCGATCGGAATCGGAATCGGAATTCCGGTCGTTCCCTAGACAGCACCCACACACCGTACAACAGGTAAGGAGTGAATACCAAACTTAGTGCCATGCTTACTGCGGGAGGCACCACCGGCTCGCGTCCGCGGAGTGAACACGACGCACTGGAAACCATCCAGATTTTGAGCTACTGTAGGCGTAGGCGTTGCCACCTCCTCTTCACTCGGAACACTGTCTAGAACAGAACGGACACCACCGAAATCACCGGTTAAAGATACCTGACCCTCTGGGATGCCTGCTTTATCCCGAGAGGCATCACCGTACTGCGCTTGATTGACATCTGCCTGTGCCACACCACATCGTTCGATTTCAGGCTGTAAGTGTGCACTAGTGTTTACAGAAGAAACCGAAGTCAACTTGACCGAGGCGCCAGCACCAACACTGCCATCTAGCAGGTAGGTGCCATTTGTCAGCTTTCCGGATGCAGTGTGCCGCCCATGCGAGTCCACAATTGACGCTCGACCACCACCAAATATTATTTTGTACCCCTTTCTGTCGCAGGCACGCACCGAAAAAAGTGTTCCAACCAATTTTGGTACGTACAGACAATCACTGAGTTTCGCTACAGTAGGCCGACCATGGGAAAACCCATGCCTTGCCAGGCTTAAAATGGCCGCCAGTAAAGGCGTTAAAACTCGGGCGCGCAGGGCCAGTCCCCCGGCCGCCTTAAACTCTCTCTGACTGCGAACCTCAGAAACTCAGAAAACCGGCCGACACTTGGATCTTTGACCCCTGGAACCACTTTACGGCGACCCTCTCGTGTGGGAAGCTGGAATACCCGGACAATGAGCGAAACTGGATCTGCGCAAACCCTTGTTTACGAACTCTCCCGGCTAAACGTTGAAATATGCGGACTGCAAGAGATGCGATGGACAGGAGAAGGACAGACAAAAGTCGACAAGTACACCCTGTTATGGTCAGGACACCAATCAAGGAAGGAAAAAGGGGTTGGACTAGCGCTTACCGATCGATTTGCAAACTCTCTTACGGAAAAGGAGGCAGTGTCAGAGCGGATCATCACAGCCCGACTGCAGCTGACCAATGGCCATATGACAGTGGTAAACGTCTACGCGCCAACAAATGAAGCAGAAGACGAAGTGAAGGACTTGTTCTACACCCAGCTAAACACTGTGATGAGGAAAGTGAAACCGAATGATTTCTTGATCATCATGGGGGACTTCAATGCAGAACCAAGCGATGAAAGCAGACTGCACCCTACAATCATCGGCCAAAATCAATTCAGTAAAGGAAACGACAATGCCACAAGGATGCTCACCCTGCTGGCTGACTATGACCTGCGACTACCAGGAACCTTCTTCCCAAGGAAAACCATCCACCGACTAACCTGGAAAAGCCCTGATGGATCAGTACAGAAGGAGTTAGACCACCTAGCACTCAGAGCAAGAGACGCATCATCTATCACCAAGTACCGTGTGTACAGGAGTGCCGACATCAATTCTGACCACCACCTCGTTGCCATGACCCTTCAGTTGTCAACCAAGTCAATCTACAAGCCAAGACAGCCTGCAAGCTTCCAGAACATAAACTTTGCAAACCCAGAAACCCGGGACAAGTATATGGCAGAGCTTCACTCAAGGATAGCTTCACTGAGAGAAACTGAAAACATTGAAGAGAGCTGGACTGACCTGAAAAGAGCCTTTGTACATGCGGCCACCCAAGTAAACTCGAAGAGAGCACCTCGGAAAAGCTGGATTAGCGAAAGAGCCTGGAAGTTAATAGAGGAAAGAAGAAACGCCAAGCTGAGGAATGACAGGGTTGAGTACAAACGGTTGAATACTGAGCGAAATCTGCAGCTAAGACAGGATAGAAACAACTACTGGACCAGAAAAGCAGAGAGATTGCAAGCAGCAGCCAGCCAGAACAATCAAGGCGAGATGTTTCGAGAACTACGGCTCATGACAAATGGAAGGCAATCAAAAGAGGAGGCGATAAAAGGCAAAGGAGGTGAAATCTTGAGAAAACCTGAAGAAATTACTAAACGCTGGAAAGAACACTTCGACACCTTACTAAACAGACCTGCCCCTGATCTACCAAGTGAACTAGATAGACAAACACCAGTCAAGGCACCACAAGAAGAGGATAAAATAACAGATGCAGAGGTTAGACAAGCAGTAAAGCAAACCAAGTCTGGAAGAGCCCCAGGTGGAGACAAGATAACACCAGATATGTTACAGAGTGCACCAACAGTGACGATCCCTGAGCTTACCAAGTTTTTCAACAAGTGCTGGACAGCAGAAAAGATACCTACTGAGTGGAACAGAGGAATTATTATACCACTATGGAAAAAGAAAGGCTCCCCACTTGACTGCCAGAACTACAGAGGGATAACGTTGTTGTCTACCCCAAGCAAAGTATTTGCCAGAGTCATCCTAAACCGACTACTGCCTCACCTACTTAGGAAGAGACGAGAGCAACAAGCCGGCTTCACACCTGGAAAATCGACAGTGGACCAGATTTTTGCCTTGCGACAGATAATTGAGCTAGCCCGAGAATACCGACGACCCCTGTTTATTGCCTTCATTGATCTAAAACAAGCCTTTGACTCAGTCGACAGGAAGAGAATGTGGAGAATAATCGAACTGCTACAAATCCCAGCGAAACTCAAAAGAATCCTTATGACCATCTACAGCAAACCAGAGGCAACAGTCAAAGTGAGTGGAAGAGAATCACCTACCTTCGAACTACAAACTGGCGTCAGACAAGGATGTGTCCTAGCACCAGCCCTGTTTAATACAGTGATTGACTATGTAATGAATCAAAGCCAACCAGCCCTCTCTGGTTTTCGTATTGGAGAGTATTCAATTACGGACTTGGATTTTGCCGATGACATCGCGCTCCTAACAGACTCCTTGGAAGACCTGGAAATTGGACTCTACACAGTCAATGACGAGTTTGAAAAACTGGGCCTGAAGATCAACTGGCAAAAAACGGAACTACTAGCCCCAGACCACATGGACCGACCAGACGAACTGCGGATACATGGACAGAGCGTTAAGTTCACGGAAAAATTCAGATATCTTGGAGCAGAGTTGTCCAGTAACGGATCTTGCCAAGATGATGTCTGCCGAAGAATCGCAATCTGCCAAACAAAAATGAGCAACCTGTCAAGACCGCTATGGCTGAGACGTGACATCAAGAGGTCCACAAAGATGAAGATGTACCAGGCGCTTATTTTGTCATCTCTACTATATGCTGCAGAAACCTGGACAATGACCAAAGGACTTGAGAATCAGCTAAATGTTTTTGACAACCAAAGCCTCAGGAAAATTGAGCAAATCCAGTGGTTCCATTTCATCAGAAATGAAGAAGTGAGAAGACGGACTGGTCAGCCTCATGCCTTATTGCTAGCCAAACTTAGCCGACTGAGATGGTATGGTCATATCAAACGAATGAACCCAAACGCACTGCCACACAAACTGCTTGAATTTCGCCCAAACAAACGAGAATGGAAAAGGCCGGCAGGGAGACCGCGAACCAGATGGAAAGACAATGTTCGTGACGATCTGAAAAACGAGAGCGCCAATCCACTGAACAGAGCCCAATGGCGAGACATGCTGAAAAAGATGAGGTTCCGCAACGCCCCATCTAGTGGGCAAGCGACTTAAGTCAAGTCAAGGCCGACCATTGTTACACAGTGTAACCGTAAGATCTCCGAGCCCCAGGCCCAAGATCGTCTGATGGTTAGCAACTCTGATCTGCGTAGGGGTTGACAGGGGTCTGTAGTTTTGTAGCTGCTCGCGCATGCACGTCATATGATGACTGGCGCCGGAATCTATTACGATCGTCTGAGGCTGCGTAGTTAGCGCGACTGCAGCCACTAGCGTCACTGTCTCTTCGTACTCGCTGTCTGCGTGTGCTGCGTTTCCCTCCTCTGCCGCTCTAGTTGCACTTCGTCTGGGCGTAGACGGACACCTGTCCTTCCTGTGACCCACACCGCCACAGTTGTAGCACTTTCCTGAGAACTGTGCATCTGCGTTCGCCCATTTCTTCGCACCTCCGCGCCCTCTGCCTACACCTCGCGCACCACCTCTACCTCTTCCACGCTGACCTCTGCCGCCGCGACTTGCGAACATTGCTTGCGACTGTTCTCTGCCTTTTGTTCGCATTCTCCACTCATCGTCTAATTGCAGGGCGAGTTGCTCGACCGTGAATGGATGGTCATCAGGCGCATTTGTGCTCGCGTGTGCTACGATCGACCTGACTGACTCCCAACCTTGGGGCAAACACCACAGCGCTTGGGATATTTGCATCCACGCCGGAACCTCTTGGCCAATTGCGCGGAATTGGTCGTACACTTTCTGCCGCTCTGCCAACCATTCAGATGGCTTTCGTTTGCCATCAAACACAAGTTGCTCTAGTTCACCCGTAAGCTGTACAATGTTCAGATAGGACTTGCGGTCGAACTGATTGCAGAGCAACGTCCACAATGCAGCGGGTTCGTCATCATCAGGTACATTGATGATGCGCGCAACTTCAGGAGACAATGCACCAAGTAGAATAAACATGGCAGTGTACTTACGTTTGCGAAAGTTTCTGATGTTTTCTGGAGGTCGTAGAGTGGCCGGTTGTGCTTGAGGTTGTTGAACTTGTTCTTCGTCTGCCGCGTTTGGAGGTGCGTTCGGTTGCGGAGGGGCCTGAGGTGCGGGAGGTGCAGCAGCTTGAGGTGCAGGTTCTTGCTCTTCGCCGATCACTATCTGCCAGCAGTCTTGCGATTTGAGGTAGTTGCGAGCGAGCTTCTTCCATTGCTGCCAGTTGTTGGTTTTAAGCTGGGGCAGTCGCAGCTGCTCGGCCATGACAGTACAGCACAGGTTTGGGGAACAACAGCAGCAAAATCAAGGACCTAGTCTGGGCCCATAACCTGAGCAGCGCGCAGCGTACTCCAGGCGGCCAAAAAGTAACAGCTTTATTACAGAACAACGGTAGAGACAGACTGAACAAACTGGGCACGGGGAGCTGCTAGGCCTAGGTGGAGTGCCTCAGGGCAGGTCAGAGAGATAAGCTTATCTGCTCTGCCTACAACAACCCTACGACCGAACATATAGATATTGTACGTGCCTAGTACAAAGCACCTTTTCGTATCGGTGCCAAAACACAATACATACATTGTACATACAATACAGCAGTATACATACTAGTGCTAACAGACACTTTCTGCACTATATTCGTTTGAAAACTTAGTTCACGATAGGGCTGTTATTTTATAACTTATTTTCTTGCGCTCGTTTGCTGTTTTACGGTGTAGAGCTTTGATGATACAAAAGTTGAGGTTGAAGTTGAACGTGGGGCCATAGAATGACAACCCGAGAACTTCGAAGACGGACAAACCAACCATACGCATCTCACGATTAGGGATGGAATGGAACCGAATACGAAAATACCGAAGGCCATTTTGGGAACCGAATATCGATATAATGATACACAGGTTATAGTGCAAAACGGAAGCTAGGCAAGGTACAGTAATCAAGTACAAATTTCTTAAGAAAATCACAATTTTTCCGAAATTTTTCATCAATAAGCACAAATAAGAGGATTTTGTAGACATTGTTGGCAATTTTTGCATGAATAATCAACATAGAATTTTACCTAATTTTAACTGAGAAAATCTGTCAGATTAGCAAAATTCTTTAGTTTTACCCTTTTTAGTGCTACAGTCAGGCACTTGATGCCATGTCAGGAGGAACCGATACCATATACGGTACAGGTGTCTAAGGTACGTAGGGGTACCCTACAAGGTACTGGAGTAGTCGAAATACGGGCCTCATTCATGTGTCTGTGGTTGGTCTGGGCTGCGGGCGATTAACCCTCCCGCTCGCTGACTAAGGAAATTTTCGTGACTTTTTAGAGAAAATCGGCAATTTTTTAGATTGTTTTCCATATTTTTGGGAAATCACCTCACTACCCTAAATGAATACTATGGTCCCGTCGGGATTGGGTACTGTACTATACATATCCAGGCCGAGAAGCCCATGTTAATAATAAATGGCAGGAGAAAGGCCATCATAAATTTCCGGATTTCGACTACCCAAAACTCATTTTTTCGGTTCAACGACAGAGCGCGAAGGTAGGGGTAACATAAGGTGCGCCTGCCTTAGGTACCTGCAATTTATATGTACAATTTGCGAACATTGAACTACAGATATTAGTTTATTGTTGAATTGAACATACCATTGTGTCTTTCACAGAAAAAGTGTTTTCAGTAAATCTTATCGTAATCCCAAAACTTTTTTGCAGTATTCCCGACCCGGTCGGGTCGGGCCCTACCGATGCCATGCCTAAATGGCAGGAGAAAGAAATCACGTCAAGTCAAGCAGATTGTCGGCTGAGGCGAGGCACGGTTTACTGATAGACCCCTATCACATCTCCTCGTCACAGACGAGCAACAGCAGTAAATAAAACTCTGCCAGAGTCAGTCAGAAAAATATTAGCATCATAAATACTAGACACACAATAATTGAACTAGCCCACCAGCTCACTTCCCTTCTCCATCTCCTTCAAATCCTCAATCATTCCCAGCCGAGCACTCCTTGCCTCTTCCTTAGCGATCTCTCTGTAGCTGGCCTCCATGCGACGACAGTCGTCAAACTTAGACTCATTTGCATACTTGCGCTTGTCATACCGATACACTTCCTGCAAGGTGCGAGCCAGTTCCTGCTCGTGCGCTTCTTCGGCCATCTCAGTATCGTCGATAAAATCGGCCAGATCGGAGTCGTACTCAGAGTCACTTTCACGAGAAACAGTTGCAGCAGCAGCAGCACGTGCGACCACAGTCCTTCTATCGGGGGTCTTCCTTGGAGGCGGAGGGGAACAGACCCTGGAGGTCGATTGCTCGACTTGTCTGGCTTTCTGAGGTTCCAATTTAGGCCGCTTAGTCGAAGATCGGTCGGTTTCTCCTGTGCCCTTTTTATGGTTGGCGGCAAATTTCATTAGTTCCATGAAGTGCACCGGACCACCGATGCTGGCGTTCTGTTTGGCTTTCTGCAGATCGGTGCAAGAAGGTCGTTTCTGTGGCTTTCCACCGTCCATCGACCGACTTCGGTCCCGTTGCACCAGTCGCATAAACTCTGCATGCGCGCGTTCGTCGATTATCGGCGCGTCTTTGGTTGTTTCCGCTGTTTTCTTAGCTAGAACGGCCGAGGACAACGGGCCGCCGAACTTTTTCTCCAGGAAGTCCTTACTAGTGTGGAATTGTTGAGCGATTCGTTTGGTCACCTGGAAAAGCAGGCAGAAATCAGAAGGCTGCAACCTTAACCGATCTCTATTTTTAAACGCTTCTTTGTATAGATACTAAGTTGTAGAGGGGTCCGAGCTCGGTACTGTGGTAAAATCTAATATGCGCGCATAATTTTATGGAGTGACGTCCAATATTTTCCCTGATATTAATTACCCTGCCTGACCAGCACAAATACGAACACAAAACCAGGCTTTTTTCGACTTTTCAACTGGTGACACAGTTAAGAGCCATATTTTTTAAGAACGGGGCAGGTCCCCTTATAAGGGCGGAACATGAAATTTTCTGACCTATACTTTTTATGTGATGAATCAATAGGTCTTTAGTAGAAAACACCACCACTGTGGTATTTTTGCTCTGCGATACCGCTTGGGGTATTTATGGCCAAAAACGTGATTTTGGACATTTTCAACTGGTTCTCCAGTGCGCAATTGCCGATCGCGGTCATATCTTCAGCATAAATTAGTCTTACTATGGCCACTGCACCCACAAAGTTTGGGGCTGATCGATTCAGGCCAGCGTGAATACCGTTGATTTTAAGGGTTATTTTAAAAAGTGAAAAATAATTTTTTGACGTCCCTCGCAGATTTTGGCCATACTTTCAGGGTAGGTAGAACACGTTGTCCTCTACACGTTGGTGTTTTCACTTTTTTTGGCATCGGCCCCGTTTTTGAGTTATTCATGTTTTAATTTTCCGAAAAAAAATTTGCGGTATCTTTCGGAATCATTCACAATTTCGGTGTCCATAAGGCTAGAGCGGCCCAAAGTAGAGCGTTGGACATAGAATGTGATGGGTTATCCAACGATATACGCGAAATCGATCTACGACCACTTATACCAGAGTGGCACGAAGTCAAAGTTTCGATCGAAAATGACGCAAGCTCTGACCTGGTTTTCTTCAGATTTTGACAGCTGCTGCCGAACTAATTAGTCAAATGGCGTAGATTCGGCCGTCAAATGATAGCTGAGATTCTTGCGATTCCGAAAATGACCATATTTTTGCTCTAGAGTGCCTTGTTCTCAGGATATGGGCATTTAAAAATATTTGCGAAGAAAATGAGTGCACTTGTTATATCATCCCGGCCTGAAAGGTGACTCAAATCAATCATATGCAGGATACATAGCCGTGAAATCTGCATCACCTAATGCAGTTTTCAACACTAATTATAAAAATTACAGTGGTTTTACAATATGACCAGTCCTGAGCGACTTATTTTCTCCTGGTGCCCTGGCATTCACATCGTTAGTGATTTATGAAACCGAAGCATCAAGTGCTTCCTATTAGGTGCATTTTTCTTCACTGATTCTGAATATGATCTTCTTTTGGCGCTAGGACAACTCAGTCGGTAGTTATGGACCTTTGAAGATTCGTCAACATATACACTTTTGAGAGCCATAATCTTAAAATAGATAGGCTGTGTTTCAATACTTCTGAAGGGAATCTACCATCAATAAATAGTGTTCCTAGCCTATTTTGGCCTGCTGATTTAAAAAATGACCTTAATTTTTCTGTATAAGCTCAAGATTTTGAGATATAACACTGTCTACTTATTACACTATGGTAAACTTGCATCTTGAAATTGGAAGTGTATAAAGTAAAACTAAGGTCATTTCTGAAATTATCAGGTCACAATAGGCCAGAAACACTGTTTATTGATAGTAGATTACTTTCAAAAGTGCCGAAACATAGGCTGTCTATTTCAAGAGTGTAAACTGGAAATTTGGTAATTTTCGATCGAAATTTTGACTTGACGCCACTCTGGTATAAGTGGTCGTAGAACGATTTGGCGTATATGGTTGGATAGCCCATCACATTCTACGTCTAACGCTCTACAGCGGGTCGCTCTAGCTTCATGGACACCGGAATTGTGAATGATTCTAAAAGATACCGCAAAATTTTTTTTGGAAAATTAAAACATGAATAACTCAAAAACGGGGCCGATGCCAAAAAAAGTGAAATCACCAACGTGTAGAGGACGATGTGTTCTATTTACCCCAAAAGTATGGCCAAAATCTGCGAGGGACGTCAAAAAATTATTTTTCACTTTTTAAAATAACCCTTAAAATCAACGGTATTCACGCTGGCCTGAATCGATCAGCCCCAAACTTTGTGGGTGCAGTGGCCATAGTAAGACTAATTTATGCTGAAGATATGACCGCGATCGGCAATTGCGCACTGGAGAACCAGTTGAAAATGTCCAAAATCACGTTTTTGGCCATAAATACCGCAAGCGGTATCGCAGAGCAAAAATACCGCAGTGGTGGTGTTTTCTACTAAAGACCTATTGATTCATCACATAAAAAGTATAGGTCAGAAAATTCCATGTTCCGCCGCCTGCCCCGGTCTTATAAAAAATGACTCTTAATTTCCAATGATTTTATTTAAACATTTATTGGTTTTTGAAGGCCAGCTTTTCAAAATTTTGCCGCCTTTTTGAAAAGTAGCCCATTACACTTTTAGACAATACTACTAAAAATCATAAATTTCCTTTAAACTGCCTTGTAGTGTCGAAAAATAGATAATCTACTCAGCAAACGCGTATTTAGCTAATAGAAACACAATGTACAGGGTGTCCCAAAAAAAATGACAACATTTCTTTTTGCTGCCATTTTCGCAATTTTTGACCAAATTGTCTGAAATTTGAAACATAAGTGCCAAAAAAGTGGAAATTTTATGTGTTAAAATTTGGTGCATCAGGATGGAACCAGTCCTGAGAAATTCAACAATATATAAAATTGAGAAATTTCAATTAAATGTAGAAACAGCATCAAAAATGGAAACTTTTCTTTTTGCTGTATCTTCTTTAATTTAGGTCGGAATTGGATGAAATTTTGAATATATGCGCAGAATAACGGGTTGATTTGTAGATCAAAAGTTTGCGCATGAACCCAGCCTAGCTCTTGACATAAAAAATCCCGATCACAATACAACGACAACATTGATTTTCGCGCCCCTTAGCTGTAATGAAGCTCCTGTAAGCGTAATTCAGTCTGTCACCCCAAACATGCTAAGAAATGTTTATGATGCTTATGGGAAACGGTTGCAGCAGTGTATTAACTCAAACGGAGGTCATCTGGATGGTGTTTTATTCCTTAGTTCTCAGAGTTTGCACGTTCTTCATTTTGCTGCAGTAAAAACTCTGATTTTCCTTAGTTTCCAAGAACTAGCGAAATGGACTGATTAATGCCAGAACTTTTGACCTACAAAATATCTGCGCATATATTCAAAATTTCATCCAATTCCGACATAAATTAAAGAAGATACAGCAAAAAGAAAAGTTTCCATTTTTGATGCTGTTTCTATGTACATTTAATTGAAATTTCGCAATTTTATATATTGTTGAATTTCTCAGGACTGAGTCAATCCTGATGCACCAAATTTTAACACATAAAATTCCCACTTTTTTGGCACTTATGTTTCAAATTTCAGACAATTTGGTCAAAATTTACGAAAATGGCAGCAAAAAGAAATGTTGTCATTTTTTTGGGACACCCTGTAGTAGGCATGCATGTAACAGGTCATCCGCCGAAGGGGGAAGGGCGGTTGGGGGGTCTGAGTCCAAATTCTACGGAGGGGGTTGGGCACTAAAACGCTCAAAAATCGCAATTTTTCGTCTAAAAATAGTCAGAAATCGCTAATTTCGGCTGAAATACAGCTAAAAAGTGCTGTTTTACAGGCGAGTTTGGCAATTTTTGTGTGAAATTGCAAAAAATTGCTCAACAAATTACATGCCAGAAATTCGGAGGGGCGGGGCGGAAAAATCGTCTCGGGGGATCCCGATCCGGTGTGGTCTGGCTGGTTTAAGTCGAGTGGAGGGCAGGCCCACAGACCCTATGGTAGTAGGCTTTCCTTTGATTGTAATAGTGATTTCCTGCTTCGATTTTTCAGTTAGTTTAGCTTTCCCGGGCCGGGTGGTCAAAAGTCGGCGTGTGAAGGTCTCTAGCGTTTAGTACCCTCCACAGAATTTCGCTCAATTCCACCATTCTGGGCTCATATAACCCAACTGCCAATAAAAACGCATGTATGTATGTACCTTTCCTCCATGAGCGGCAATACGAGCTTGAAGCAGTCGTTCCTTTTCTCTGGCTCTCTTAGCAGCTTCCTCAGCTTTCTCAGCTTCTCGTTTGGCCAGAAACAAACTGATTGCATCTTTGCTAGGTCCGGACGACACTACAGGTTTCGATTTGGCATTAGCGCCTTTATCGGAAGGCTGAGACTTAGTCTTCTTAGACACAACAATATCCTGTTTGCTTTTTCCAGAATCTGGAATCGGCGTCGGTCTGGAATTGGATTTGGAAGAACGCGAAGGCACAACTGAAACAGTTTTTGTCCGCTGACTACTGTCCTTTCGCTTAAGAGGTCCGGGTTTCTGACTTTTATTGGCTCTTGACCTGCAACTTTCCTTCTGCTTAGGCTGCTTTTTCGGTTCTTCCGGTTTGACCGGTTTTCTGAAGTTTTTCGAATCACAGTTTGCAACCTTCGGAATGCGCTTTGAATTGCAGGTAGGAGGTGCAACAACAGACTGCTGTTTTTTGGCTTTTTTTCGGTCGGCGACCGCGGCGGCCAACTTGCGCGATCGTTCTTCTTTATTTTCTTGCACTTGCCGTTGTAAATGCAGACGGTTCTTTTTCACCGTTTCCTCGTCGATTGTATTGATGGTTTTATTTGACTTCTTCACGTTCCGCGCCGCTTGGTGCATCAGCGATAGATAATCCATTTTCCATTTAGATGATAGATAAATAATAGGAATACATACAGTCTATCTGAAAAACAGATGAATTTAGAAAATTTAATTTACGTTACCAAACATGGTAGACCATGAATTAGTAAGTTATGCCGCTCGTACATCGAAAAATGGCTGTGAGCGCCCGTAAGCTACAGACTGAATGACCGCAAAGTAGGATAGTAATCCGAGGATTAGGATCATGTCACGTGTTTATTTTTATATCGCTTTTTTACTGCTGGCAACGCAATACTTCATTTATTAACCTCGCTCTCTCCGCGAAACACTCTATCTATGGCTAAACCATGGGCCACTGTAGATACTATCTGAGATAGAATACAGCGGGCCTGAGAGCCCACCGCATCATTTTTTGGCTTTGGCCGGGCGGTGGGGTGGTTACAAATCGCCTCCCCAAGAAGTTGGAAAGTTAGAAAATGGAAAATCTGAAAAATGGAAAATGCTTCCCGACAATCTTATTTATCTATTTTATTTATTTATTTTGTCGCCCAAGCAAGACAACATGTTAGTACAATGTGATGAACAGCGCAGAAAGACTGTTAGTGGGCAACAGGTGCACAATGTCTAAAAAGAACGGTGGAATCTGAAAGTTAGGAATTCATACACAAGAACAACGTACATCACCGGATGCAAAAATTTTGCATATCGGTAACGCCGGCAATTCGGCTTGATGCGTGCGAACATGCTAACTTACAATCACTCCTTTAATGGAAACGGATCGGACGTTCTGGAGAACGTTGAGTACGTTTTCTGCTTGTTAGTGTTAGCGTTTTCCGTTCGTTTAGGCGACTGATACAATTAGCTGGAGAGCTGTATGAAATCCCGCCATCACAATGGACTCATGTCTTTCCAAAAGTGCCGCAACTAAAGAATGGCTATCATTGCGGAGTTTGGTCCATCTTTTGCTCAATGCTCAGTGCATCTCATCTGATTCTCGCATTTTAGCTGCACAAGTACCTATTCTAACAGCAGTTAAGAATTACATGCACTATGCATGCACATATTTGTTTCGTGAACTTCACTTGCAGGCTGATAATTGCACTGGAGGCAGCTTTGTGCCTACCTATCTTTTTGCGCACAAGTTAACACCAACCGTTTGGAATTTCTCTTGTGATACAGTACGTATGTATGTGCAGTTTTATTCTAATGTGATACTGCATTTTCAATTTTCTTGCAATTTTCCTTTTTATAATTCGACTTATTGAATGAAACAATTTCGCGACAGGCAATCGTTCCAGCATGAGCTGTTGCGCTAATTTTCTTCATTTGCCCTTAGTGCTGCTTATTTCCTTTCTCTTTTATGGCGTGGCGTAACTTGCGATTTTTCTACTTTCCTACTTTCAAGGAGGCAATTTGTAACATTGAAAAACCCGAAAAACTTGGTGTACCACTGTGTACCACAGCGTACCGCACGTCTGTACCGTTTCCGTTTTTCTGGGGAGGCGATTTGTAGACTCGCCGAACTTTTATGCCCTTTTCAGCTTTTTCAAATCTATCCCGGTCTGACTGATTATGTCGCGACTGATAGTGAAAGGTCTTCCGAAAGGCACAACCGAAAAGAAGCTCCGCTCCACATTTGGGGAGCAAGGTCTGGTGACAGACTGTCAGCTCAAATTCACACCAAAAGGAGTGTTTCGAGGGTTTGCCTTCGTCGGATTTCAGACTGAGCAGGAGGCCGAGAAAGCTCGACACTTCTTCAATGGCACCTACATGAACGCCAACAAAATTCAGGTGAGCAGTCGGCACAGTTGGTACAGTGGTCTAGGCTGCAAAGCCACTGTGCGCGTGGTCGTGCGCTCATCCAATCGGCGGGGCAAGTTTCTTGCCGCGAAGTTGGTTGGACGTTCCAAAAATGAATAAAAGAGTAGCGAGAATGTGCCAGTCAGCGGCCGGCCGAGTGCCGATGCGCTGCATCATAATTACCGGAGAAATTCCCGACCCCTCCGGTAATTGCTCAGGGGTCGGGGAGGGGGTGGGTATGGCTGGCCGACGGGGAATGGTCCGGAGAAGGGGAGGGGTAAACCCCCCTTACCCCACTCCCATTGTATGCTACTGAGACCCGACCAGACTGACACCGAGCATGTGCTTAGGCTAGTAGCGAAGGAAAGGCAGGATGATATTATGTGTGTGTGATGGCCCCGCATTGTGGCCTAACGGAGGGCTACCGCCCCGCCCAGACAATCCATCCAGATGAGCAAATTTCGCTTCTGCGTCATTTGTGTCTGCGTCTGATCCGCGTCATTTGTGCCGGTTAAACTTTTTCAAATCACCCATTTTATGTAAATGAACAGTTATGTATCATTATTCTGTTCGCCTAAACAACACAAAAACGTGTTGTTGAAAAAGAGAAAGAGATTGGGAACAGAAAACGCCAACACAATTTTTCTGCTTACCTTCGATTTGTTTATTTTTCTGTGCAAGAGCAAGGATTTTATTTGTTTTCAGGTAGAGGTATGCAAGCCATTTGGCGACAGTTCTAAACCTCGAGCCTGGAGCAAGTATTCAAAAGAAAGTTCAGCCTACAAACGCTTACACGGCACTGACGAAAAAGAGCCGATGGTTAAAAAGCACAAGAACCAGCTGCCTACCAACCTGAACGATCCTAAATACGCAGAATTCCTAGAAGCGCATGGAAAATCGGACACGCTTGACAGCATTGAGGAGGAGAGTTCTCCAGAATCCTCTCAAGAACTGATAAATCAATTCTGCACAGAAATAACCGGTAAGTAGAGAGGCTTTGAAAGAGTTCAGCTGGTTCGAAATTCTTTTCTAGGAGACTCTAAGCTGACTCTATTTCTAAGCGGATTGCCGGCCAAAGTTAAACAGAAGAGCATACAAGAATTCCTTCACCCGGTAAAGCCGAAAGTAATCAAGATCGCTCGCGGCGCCGAAACTGCCGTAGCGCTGATTCAGTGTGCCAAAGCGGGCGATAAGCGGAAAACGATGAAACGAGACGGAGAGTTCTTCGGCGGATTTAAGGTCGGTTTTAGCTGGTTCCAGTTTGCTCTGTAATGCAAAATACAGGATGGTCCATTTATCTATCCGGGGTTTTGTGTTGCTGTAATTTTTTTGTGTGCGTTAATCAATTTCGCTGAATTTTTTAACACAAAATCTACACAAGCTTAGAATTTTTACTCTCAAAATTTAGCCTCTTAGTTTTTTTACTTCGATCACTAGTTATGCTCTTTCACATAGTTTAAGTGAAGGCTGACTCGTGAAAGTGCATAACTGGTGGAACCGAATTTCGTTCTGGCTGAATGACATGCAGTTTGAAGAATGCTTTGAATGGACTAAAACCATGTGTACAAGGGGTCATGATAAGAAACTGTATCTACCTGTGTTGAAGAGTAAGCTCAACTGCAGCAAGTTGTCATTCGCGGTCAGAACCATCCTGCTATTCTTACTTTACTGAAAAATTCGTTGCCTGCCAATGTTTGAACTTTTTGTTTGTTTGTTGCCGAAATTTAAAAGACCACTACATTGTCGTCTGTCTGCCTCGCCCACTTTTGTGTTCAGTTAGCGTTTGGGCGAAAATAAATTCATTCATTTATAGTGGTTAAAATGGCAGACTAGGTTAAAATTTTAGACTAAAATATCTGAGATTGTGTGCAAGTTGTGTTGAAATTTCAGCGAGAATAGTTAGAGCAAGACGAAATCGGATAGATAAGTAACGGGCCCTGTATTTCTAGATTGGTACTAGCGAGCCGCCTAGGAGTGAACCTGAGCAAAAAGTTCGGTCTGAAGAAAAGGAATCGACTGAAAGTCGTCAGGAGGAAGAGAAAAAGTTAATGGAAGCCATTTTGGACACCGGCCGACTTTTCGTCAGGAATTTGTCCTACACCTGCTCTGAGCCGGACATTCAAGAATTGTTTGGAAAGTTTGGGCAGCTGTCTGACGTTAAGTTCCCTGTTGATAAGACGGGAAAGACGAAGGGCTTTGCTATTCTGACGTTTTTGTTCCCCGAGCATGCAGTCAAGGCTTATTCGGAATTGGATGCCACGATTTTCCAGGTTGGTTGCTTTTTAGCAGTGGGAACGGGTTTTTGTACCCCAATACCCAACGCTGATTGGGTGGGACCTTGAAATTCTTTTTAGTTCGGTATATGATTGACTTTATGAAGCCTTTTTTGCAGCAATCAACTAAAAGTTAGCAGAATTTATGCCGCATTTTGTTCCAGTTGCTTGTTTTCTGAAGTAGTTTTCTGTGTCCTTCTTTTTAAAATGTAATGTTTTACCATTTTCTAATTCTACAGAATACACTGATAGATTCACGAGAAGAGGGGTGAGGGGAGTTTGGCCTTTCCAGCGGGGGTAACGCCCCAAACACCCTAGTAGATGTATGTGTGGGGGACTGGCCCCGGTCCTGAGTCTGAACCCAAATTCTGTTGGAGTGCACTGAAAGAGGCTCTAAAATCGCTAAAATAGCTATTTTGTGCGCTATTTGGGCTCAAATCATACATGGGCCGGAAAAATCCGGAGGGGGGTAGGGGGGTCTGAAGACCTGGGGGGTCCCCCGAAAAAAGGCCAAAAAAACGCCTATTTTGACTTAAATAAGCGGAAATTTCCTCCCTCCGGGAGGGGGTGGGGTAGGGGGGTATGGCCGGCCGAAGGGGAGGGGTATACCCCCTTACCCCCCGGCCCATGTATGGATCAAATACAGCTAAATGTGTTGTTTAACAGAGATTTTTTAGCAATTTTAGTGTATTTTGTGTGTCTAGTAATTCTAGAAAAATTGCTGAAAAATTACTTGCCAGAAAAAACGGAACGGAGTCGGGAAAACGTTTCGGGTGGGGGGGCAGACCCCTATTTCATGTATGGTTCCCATTGACCATCCTGATTTTAGTTTTTAGAATTTTCTGTAGCACATAATGTAGTGTTTGATTAAAAGCGCAGACAATTTAAACGATATCCATCAAGCGAATGAGCGGTTCGAATCGGGATAGAACGAGCCCAAATCTGCGGCCATGTATGACGACGATCTCTCTCCCACCGTTTTTCAGGGCCGAATGCTGCACCTGATTCCCGGCAAGGAAGGAACGACAACTGATTCCGAGAAGATGAAAGCGAAAAACGAGTCGTCTAGCTTTAAACAGGAGCAGGCAGCCAAGCAAAAGTCGTCGGCGGGCAGTTCTCACAATTGGAATTCGCTGTTTCTGGCTGCCAACGCAGTGGCTGAGGCTATGGCTGCTAAACTAGAGACGTCCAAAGCCGAACTGCTGGATGTGCATTCGGACAAAAGTCTGGGCGTGCGAATGGCCCTGAGCGAAACGCGACTGGTGCGAGAGACGCGAGAGTTTTTGCTGGAACAGGGAGTCGAGTTGGACAGCTTCAGTCGCCCGGACGCCCCTCGTAGTGGTTCGGTTGTTCTGGTCAAGAACCTGCCGGCTAAGACCAATCCTGATGAGTTGAGAAATGTGTTTGCCAAATATGGGGCGCTCGGTAGAGTGATTTTGCCGCCAGGTGTGTGTTGTTTTCTTATTTCCACCATGAATGTAACAGGGGTTCAGGATTTTGCCCGCCACCCAATCAGGGCACCCCGATACGATTTTTCCGGCAAGTAGGTTTTTTCAACAAATTTTTCTGTGGCTATGGCGGCCGAGGGGTTGTGGGCCGGCGAGGGGCTTTTGGCGGTTGGGGCTGCGGAGTGGGTGGGGGTGGGTAGCGCCTACCGGCGAGGGGGTAAACCTCCTCTCACCCACCCCGGCGCAAGTATGGTTTTTAGAACCCAACCCCCTCCGCTAGATTTTGTGCTCAACCCCCTTAGTCTGGCTAAAAATCGCAATTTTAAGCGGCCAAATAGCGTTGATAAAGGCAAATAGAAACAAGTATTGATGACAAATAGGAGCATAAAAATTTATTCGCTTATTAGTTTATTAGTACTAAGTATTTACAGATCGGGGTCCATAAACTGTCACGGAGGGTAGGGGTGAGGGGGTTGGTTTTCACTCCAGGGATAGCCCCGAGGTTTGTGCCCGTTTCCTCCTTTCCTGTTTCCTCTTTTCCCGTTTCCTCCTTTCCCATTTCCTCTTTTCCCGTTTCCTCCTTTAAGAGTCCCGTTTCCTCCTTTTTCAGTTTTTGCGTTTTAACAAAATTCAGGCTGCTTTAAGGTTTCTATGATGTTAGAAGAGCGCCACGCTTTACTGCTCTGCTACAGTAGTATTGCATTATTATAAGACTGCTTTAATCTGTGCTTTCCATGTTGTTTCCGGGCCTAGCGGGGCCGGCCGGCGGCCCAATAAAGGCTGTCCAACAAACGGCGATTAGATGGGCAAGTGTAATTACAAAGAACAAAAGAAATGTAAACAAGTGGGCAGTGTCAGTGAGGTGCGTGTATATCCCTATGGTTACCCTCCTCTAGCCGTTAAGACTGTCTGTCGAGTTGTGTCTGTCTGTCGCCAACGTAAACGTGTCAGGCGATTATGGAGCAATTAATTTCTTCTCAAGCAAAACGTAGCAAAAGTGCCGTCTATTATCGAGGCTACCGATACTTTAAGATTGAAGCAAACCCGGAACTTAATCGCTGCAATGGGATGCTGTGGTCCGTTACTGCCAAGTATCGAGTGCATACATGTGCATGGGGGTGCTCAGGGGGACAGATGGAAACGAAAATAAAAATCTACCAAACGTTGCTAGAGACTGCTAGATAGCCTCTAGATGCATTTTTTAGCCACAGAAATCAATTTTGGCAACCACGCAACTACGCAACGCACCCTTCCTCCAGGCAACTACGCACCAAACCCGAAATTTTTTCAAATTTTCCTGGAAATCTCGATTTTTTTGGCAATGTTTCTGTCACGCACAGAGACCTGGCTCTCCCCCTGAGCCGCCTACCATGTACATGTATGATCGAGTATGTATATTTTTCATAATTATTGAACGGAAACTTAAGCAAATGGTAAAATAACAATATGGTAAAAACACCGCTAAAACAACTGTAAGGAGCCGCGCAAATATTCGGAAAGACTCTGTCCTTAGCCTTAGTCCGATCTGCAAAATTATACGAGACTTTTGTTGATTTATAAATGTGTTTGTGTCTGTACGTCGTTCGTATGTGCCAGTTAGAACTAAAGCCTGGCGCTATTCCAACATCATAGAAAACCTTAAAGCAGTCTAAATTTTGTAAAAAGGCAAAAAAACTGAAAAAGGAGGAAACGGGACTCCTAAAGGAGGAAACGGGAACGGAGGAAATGGGAAAGGAGGAAACAGGAAAGGAGGAAATGGGAAAGGAGGAAACGGGAACATGCCAGCCCCGAACCCCCTGTTACATGTATTAGTTGCACAATATTTCTTAGGCGTAAATGGGGTTATTGGGATCTTCCCCACCGAGGCCGTTTTTCTGCCGACCCCTTCAAAAAAATCAACAACCTATTTTGCGGTTTCGAAGAGAAAAGGATAATTTCAGAAGGCATCAGCGCACTGGTCGAATTTACGGTGCCGCAAGAAGCTAAGACAGCCTTCAAAGCGTTGGCCTACACCCGATTTCGCAGTGTGCCGTTGTATCTCGAGTGGGCGCCAGGGGACGTTTTCTCGGCTGCCGCAGTTGCTAGAAATGAAGAGAAGGAGAAGCAAAAAGGTAGGTGTTCGCTTTATCGGCTATACTTGGTTACTTCCTACGGTAAGTTTGCTTCCCAGACAAAGGCCAAATAGATTCATGGAACATTTTTATGTACTATGCTGTACTCTCGAGATCAGCGTCCGTTAGAAATAAGTGCTAATTCGAAGTGCAAATTTTACTAGACCTATTCAATAGGTCATTCAAAAAAGTTAACAAACCAATTTCTATCGAAATGGTTTGCGAGATTTACCTTAATATTTGGGTAAATACCGCCTGACTAATGTGACACCTACGATGAAATCCTTTGAAACGTTAGCCAAACGGGTTCACGTTTACCCGTGCTTTTCAATCAGTGCTCTGAACGGCTAGTGATCTTCAGGTTATTCTTGAATTTTCCCATATAATTTTGGCCCTTCGTATGTATGTTGAGTGTAGACGAGCAATAAAAAGAAAGTGTTAGCCAAAAGAAGCGCTGACAAAAGTGTTTGTTCGCGTCTAACGACCGGCTACTTTAGAGAGCGAACAAATTGACGAGTCGGTTGATACTGAAGGGGCAACAACCTCTGCTCAGCAGAAGAAGACCGAGAACACAGAGGACGAGACTACATTGTTCGTAAAAAATATCAGCTTCGAGACATCGGACGATGCGCTGGAGAAGTGTTTTGAGAAAATTGGACCGCTGGTGTACGCCTCAGTGTCCAGAAAAGGCGACACCAAGAACCCCGGACAACTTTTGTCCATGGGCTATGGATTCGTGCAGTTTCAGCATCGCAAACATGCTAAAGCAGCGCTAAAAGAGCTACAGGTGATACTGTAGGGCACTGTACACCCAATAGCCAAAGACTAGTGTTCTGAATCCCACTGCTAAAGATACCATATCCCTGACTCTGCCAACCATACATGTAACAGGGGGTCTCTGATTAGGAACACCCCCTGAGACCATTTTTCGACCCACTGCGATTTTTCTGGCAAGCAATTTTTTCTGCGAATTTTAGCAATAGAATTTCAGACATGTGTAAAATAGCGCTTTTAGCTATTTTTGAGCCCAAATTATAGATTTTTACGCTTTTTTAGCCGAAGAGTGCGGTTTTGAGCATTGTACGACACCCTATCACAATAATTTGAACTCAGACTCCGCGGTGGATGACCTGTTGCTTTTATGGTTCGGCCGAAGTCTAAGAATAAGTGAACTGGGGGAACTGTCCTCAAATAACTTAACGGGGGTCTGTTCCCCCCCCCCCCCCGACAGACTTCGGTCCCGAAACAATTTTTCTTCTCTTTTTTCAGAACAAATTTTTGGTGCTTTTTTTACATTTTCAGGCACGAAAATGGCTAAAAAGTTGCCTGTGAAACATCGATTTTTAGTTGAATTAGAGACTAAAGTATATTTTAAAAATTTAAAAATGAGCGACGTGGCGGTTTTTTGCGAATAACTGCTTTTGGATGCGTTTATTATGCCATTTATGCTCTCTACTTTTCGGGGTTGATCAAGTATACAGTGGGGTGCAAAAGTTTAAACGCACCCAGTCAGGTTCAAGAAAAAGAAACTTTTCACGTATTTGTTGAAGGTAATTGGCAAGTGTTATACACCGTTGCATAGCCTGAGATGTTGCGAAGAGGTTGGCGCAGACTGCACTGCAATGCGTTGCTTTATATTAAAGCTATAGCCAGTCTAAGCCGGACTGTCAGAAAAAGGGTTAGCAAAAGTTTAAACGCACTTTAAAAATTCCACAAAATCCGACTCAGATCTTTCAAATAGAAGTTGTACGAACACCTAAATAGTAAATAATAAATAACAAGACAAGTTTGATGCTTTGCCATGATTCAGTTAGGCCTGGTGTGCTCTTTGTCCAGTTGGCATGCAGAAGATTGAAACTGCTATGGTGCCTTGTATCAACCCGATCTCTAGCACCAGAGTGCCAGTAGTACCTTGACAGATCAAACTTACTAACATCTGGTGTATGTTAGAAAGTCTTTCATGCATGAATTTCAAGCTTTTTAGAAGTTACAAGTCATAAACGTTGGTAATTATGGGCTCAAACCAGATAATTCTAGTGAATCTGCTAGGTAATGGCCACATTGTTATGGTTTATAAGGTGCATATCTGACTCAGCTGCCTGGTTTTAAGAAAAATAGCATGAGTAAAGACAGCGGAAGCTCTAAGAGGCCAGAGAAGCTGAACACAGTAAAATTGGGACCATTAGTATCATAGTCAAGCTTGAGTGAGCCAAGATTCAGTGCACACCAATGGCAGAAGCTTTCACTGAAGCAGCCATAGGTCATCTTAAAATGAACAGATGATGGAATTCCATATCCATGGGATCACACAATGCATTTCAGTTAAAAACGCAAGTTTTTGGAAGCAGGGATGATGTCTACAAGTCAAGCTACCCTCACAGTTGCCGTCAGTGGATTATTGTGGATCATTACTGGATATTCAGTATGCTGGTTATAGTGCTGTTAACTGAGTAAGGTGCCTAAATGGCATGTTCTGGTATGTTTGCATAAGAGAAACAATAGTACATGTAAAAACCATATGAGTGAATGAACCCATGTTTGTTGGTTGCAGTCGATTACAAACACTGAGAAGACCAGAATACTAAACTTCAGTTTGACAGATGTGGAACAGTAATGATCTGCCAACCTTAATCTAACAAAAAAATGTTCTGTTTTCGTGGTTCTGTTATCATAAACACAGTTTGTTTAGCCTGATTAGTAGTCTCAGTCTTTTACACATCCATAAGAAGTTTGAGAGGGTTCAAAACCATTCAAATTGTAGACCTTGTACACAGACCAGACCAATTTCACCATGATGAGATGTTGTTACGATTAATTGCGTTACAGTGCGACTGAATTATTCCAAAGCATCAAAGTTGACCTCTTGTTCATTAATTAGTATTTAGGTATTCTTACAATCGTTGTTTGAAAGAAGTTTAGTCAGATTTTGTAAAATTTTGAAAGTGCGTTTAAACTTTTGCTAACCCTTTTTCTGACAGATTGACTTAGATCGGATATAATTCAACCATAACGCACCCCATTGCAGCGCAGTCTGCACCACCTTTTTGGTAAGATCTCAAGCTATGTAACGGTGTATAACACTTACTGATTACCTCTAACAAATCAGCGAAAAGTCAGTTTTTCTTGAAGAGGACAAGGTGCGTTTAAACTTTTGCACCCCACTGTACATAAGGGAAATAATATTTCATAACATTTGTAATATTTCTTTAAGGGAACTCTCCTAAACGGTCACGCATTGGAACTGAAGCTCTCGCATCGCGATCTAACCGGCGAACAGAGCTCCAGACAACGAAAGTCAGTAGGCAACCTGAGGCAAGGAGAGTCTACGAAAATTCTGATCCGAAACGTGCCCTTCCAAGCGTCGAAAAAGGAGCTAACTGAACTATTCAGTGCGTTTGGTGAAATCACCTCTCTCCGACTGCCTAAAAAGGTGGCCTCTGATTCCACTTCTACAACGCATCGGGGCTTCGGGTTCGTCGATTTCTTGACCAAACAGGAGGCCAGAAAAGCGTTCGAGGCACTGTGTCACAGCACTCATTTGTACGGCCGACGACTGGTCTTAGAGTGGGCGCAAGAGGACGAAGATTTGGAAGAACTGCGAAGAAAGACGGCCGATAACTTCGCTACCGGCGCCGCCGACCGCAAGAAACACGGCAAACAGAAGCGAAAATTGATGCAGAGCGTTGAGAAAAGCTTAGATTATTAGGGAGTTTATTCTTTATACATAGAGACAACTGATAAAGCTGCTGTTTTACTCGAGAGTTAACGATCCGTGATTTTCGACGAAAAATAAGATATCCGATAGGCTCTGCTCCACCAGCACTTCTGACGCTCGCTCGCTCATCTGAAAACATATTTAACTGTATCAAACATGTAACAGGGGGTCTGTCCCATCCATGCCTCTCCGAGCAAAACAGCATTTTTGTTAGCTGTATTTGAGCTCAAATTAGCGATTTTTGACGATTTTTTTTGCCGAAAATTGCGTTTTTTGTACCCTTCCCCTAGAATTTGGCTCAGATCACTCAGCGGCATGTCTCCATCGTGTTTTGAAGAACGGGTGACCACTTAAAAGTATTTTACCGGTCGATAAGCGTGTGCCTTTGGCGGACGGGTGACCACTTAAAAGTATTTTACCGGTCGATAAGCGTGTGCCTTTGGCGGACAGAGGAACTTGGGTCCAAAGTTGGCGCGTATAGTGGCACTCTTGTAGAGAGAGATGGCCGGGTAGTAGGTGCCTCCCAGAATATCGGAGAAAGCCACCCCTTGACTGACTCCGTTGCGGAAGAACTCTATCTAAACAACAGAACAGCCAGTAGATACAGTATAAATTTTAAAAAAATGTCCCGGCGCTTTTGATCGTCACCCAAACGGTTTGTTCTTTATCGATTTGGCTCAAACTATTGGCAAAAATTAACAAAGCAACACAAGTTTGGTGTGAAAATTCCAACTGGTGCCGGTTTTATGACCCAAAAACTAAGAACCAGGGTGTTCCACGGAAATTAAAATTTTTCAGGTAGTTCAAAGATATACAGGACGGGCAGCCCTGTAGCTGAAAGGGCACTAAAATTGGGGAATTAAAAAAACATAATCGAAAATCGCATAGTTCAGAAATCTACACCTTCTGGAATCAAAGCACTGAATCAGTTTTTAATCAACACGGATTTTAGAAGGCAGTTCGATGACAAATAAATGAACCTGATATTTAAACTCAAAGAAAAGTTACAATGATTAAGAAAAGTCACATTTAACCACGTTTTTATAATTACCCAATTTTAGTGCCCTATGAGCTACAGGGCTGCCCGCCCAGTATGTTATGTCCAACGATGGCGACACAGCTCATTCATGCACTGCAAGTTTCAAAGTCACAATCTTCGAATTACCTGAAAAATTTTAATTTCCGCAGACCACACTGATTCTAGGTTTCTGGGTGATAAAAGCCACGCCGAGCTGCAATTTTCGCACCAATCTTTTTGCACAATAGATAGCCACTTTTTGTTAATTTTTTGCTGAAAATTTGAGCCAAATCGATAAAAAACTGACCAAGAACGAAACCTTTGAGTGACGGTCAAAATAGCGATCGGATAATTTTTAATTTATTCTGTATTTTTTACTAAAGAAAGCAAGAAATAAGCGTAAAAGCACCCTGCTTCCTTTAAGCGGCTTCAGTGACTTCAGTACTTTTTGCACTTCATCTTTCTCTTCATAGTAAAAGTGGTTCTTGAACTTTATCAGCGGCTGAAAGAGATAGTCATGTTTCTTCGACAAAAATGATGCTCAAATAAAGTATAGCGATAAACGGTGATGATACCAAATGGCACCGTCGTGTCGTAGTTAACTTTCGGAACGAAAATTAGATTTTCTTCAATTTTTTTCAATTTTCAGAAAAAAAGAATTTTGTACCAAAAGACGCCTTGTATAATTATAAAATTCTCTCAGTTTTAAAGACACGGGACAGACATTTTTGGCAATCTTTTCCAAATTCGACCGGCAACAAAGAGAACCCTCACTAAACTTTCAATCCAAAAACTCTTTATACGCAATTAATTCATTATGCAGTTTTCGGCTCCATTCAAAAATAGTAGGGGCGTGTCCTTGTTAGAGTTACGGTAAAAGACAGTCTAGTAAAGTGATGGATTACCAGATTCTTGTGTGAGTCGGGCACGCGCCAGCGCCGACTCTGCGGCAGGTGAATGAGGAAGCCGAGCACGTCTCCGGCTCCGTAGCCAGAGCGGCAGTAGTGCTTTCCGATGCTCTCGTGGAATCGCGTTCCCTTCCGACTGCGCCAGCAGTAGGAGAACTTGTCGTAGCCGCACGGAGCTTGCAGACAACCTATACTGACTAGTTGAATTGACCGATTCTTTGAACAGAACAGTACCCAGCGCTTGCGACCAGCCGATTCTGACGTGCGAGCCGGCTGGCTGTTCCAGGAAGTGCACCTCGAAGTACCAACTGCCGGCCGACACTCCGTGCGTGCAGCGAACGATTGAGTAGCCTTTCTCGCCGGTCACCGTTAATCGGTCGTCGCCCAGTTTTAATTGGGGAGCTGAACGATTATTCGGTCAGGTGTAAAAAGGAGGATTTATTACATTTCTGCCACCCGGGTGACGCTGACACTTTCTAAATCGCTGACAATCATTTAAAATTTAGAATACTTCGGCAGAAGTGGGAAAGTGCCACCTCGTCAGTACACCAACGTCTAAATTCTGAGTGGCTGGCAGCTATTTATAAAGTGCCAGTCAGAAGTATAAATCTGCCTTAATCATAACTACGGAACCGTATAAAAAGTACCATATACTGTAGAACCTCCCTAAGTTGGAAATGGGACGTCACATACATGTAACATTTACACCGGGACCATCCCTAGATAAGAGCAGAGAGCAATATTTACCTCTGTCATGAGAAGAGAGCTCCACGACAGCGGGTCGCACGATTCTGTACATATAGGCAGGGATCGGTTTGCCGGCCGTCTCTTCCATCTCTTCGAACTCCCGCCGATTCGGCGCGTGCATATCCGGCTCGACCAGATAGTACCGGTAGCCGTCGCGGTTAAACGGATGGTCGACCGGCACTGCGTAGCCAGAGAACTTGGTTGACGTATAGTCGGTGGTACTGAACAACAACAGCACTGTACACTAACTATCTTTACAGGGTCCGTCAAGAAAACAACCGAGACGACAGTTTTTGCGCAGCAACCACACATCTCAACCGATTTGAATGAATCTTTTTTGAATGAACGCTGCTTAGTTGCTGTGAGATACATATTTGGTCTCAAAGTCGAGCCAGAGAATTTGACAATGAACGAACAAGAGCGAGTTTTCTTATTCCGTTACACTTCATAATAAAACACATTCCTACTACTGAGGGCTAACGAGACATTACTGGTGAAGTAACCGAGTGTGTGTCTGTCATCAGTAAAGCCTCCGTATGTTAGCTCTCAGCAGTAGGAATCTGTTTTACTTTGAATGGTTGCTACAACTGCGAAACATCTGCTGGGTTGTTTTTAATCCCTCTTGTTCACTGCCAAAATCATTCTTATAAATTTGAGCGCAAATATCTCAGGAACTAAGCACAGTATTTTGATGATAAATATACCAATCTTTCAAGAATTTATTTCTCTTTTCATTCAAAAAAGATTTACCCAAAAGTACAATACATACAATAAGAAAACTGGTTCTTGTTTATTGCCAAAATCATTGTTTCAACTCCGAGAGCAAATATGTCAGGAACTAAGCAGAGTATCTTAACAAAAATTTCAACAATTTTTCGAGAATTTATTATCTATCTTTTATTTAAGACGCAATTTCTGAGAGGATTTAACCTTTGATAAGGGAGCCTCCCCAAATCGGGTCAGGGTCACATCACCGACTAGCGTCATTTTTATATATGTGAGAGTATATGACGAAAAAATAAGAACCCCAAAGTATGAGCTCCGGTGGACCCCCCAGAGCGCCAGGCCCCCCTTCCAAAGTAGGGGTGGTCGGGCTGAAAAAAAGAAAAAAGTACCCTAACTTCAAAACATGATTTTAAGCTCGTGCTTGCTCGTAGGATGAAAGTTGGCACACAAACAGATGCGGCCAGACTCGGAGATTTCGAAAATGGTATCTAAAATGCGGTTGGATGCTCCGAACCGGAGTTATAGGCTAAAAACGCGGTTTTACACCAATTTTGAGCCACTCCGTCAAAAACGTTTGTCCATATTTTCATACATTAGGATCCTAGGCCAGGTCCAGTTTTTATATTGTATGTATTGTACTTTTGGGTAAATCTTTTTTGAATGAAAAGAGAAATAAATTCTTGAAAGATTGGTATATTTATCATCAAAATACTGTGCTTAGTTCCTGAGATATTTGCGCTCAAATTTATAAGAATGATTTTGGCAGTGAACAAGAGGGATTAAAAACAACCCAGCAGATGTTTCGCAGTTGTAGCAACCATTCAAAGCAAACAGATTCCTACTGCTGAGAGCTAACATACGGAGGCTTTACTGATGACAGACACACACTCGGTTACTTCACCAGTAATGTCTCGTTAGCCCTCAGTAGTAGGAATGTGTTTTATTATGAAGTGTAACGGAATAAGAAAACTCGCTCTTGTTCGTTCATTGTCAAATTCTCGGCTCGATTTGAGACCAAATATGTATCTACAGCAACTAAGCAGCGTTCATTCAAAAAAGATTCATTCAAATCGGTTGAGATGTGTGGTTGCTGCGCAAAAACTGTCGTCTCGGTTGTTTTCTTGACGGACCCTGTAAAGATAGTTAGTGTACAGTGCTGTTGTTGTTCAGTACCACCGACTATACGTCAACCAAGTTCTCTGGCTACGCAGTGCCGGTCGACCATCCGTTTAACCGCGACGGCTACCGGTACTATCTGGTCGAGCCGGATATGCACGCGCCGAATCGGCGGGAGTTCGAAGAGATGGAAGAGACGGCCGGCAAACCGATCCCTGCCTATATGTACAGAATCGTGCGACCCGCTGTCGTGGAGCTCTCTTCTCATGACAGAGGTAAATATTGCTCTCTGCTCTTATCTAGGGATGGTCCCGGTGTAAATGTTACATGTATGTGACGTCCCATTTCCAACTTAGGGAGGTTCTACAGTATATGGTACTTTTTATACGGTTCCGTAGTTATGATTAAGGCAGATTTATACTTCTGACTGGCACTTTATAAATAGCTGCCAGCCACTCAGAATTTAGACGTTGGTGTACTGACGAGGTGGCACTTTCCCACTTCTGCCGAAGTATTCTAAATTTTAAATGATTGTCAGCGATTTAGAAAGTGTCAGCGTCACCCGGGTGGCAGAAATGTAATAAATCCTCCTTTTTACACCTGACCGAATAATCGTTCAGCTCCCCAATTAAAACTGGGCGACGACCGATTAACGGTGACCGGCGAGAAAGGCTACTCAATCGTTCGCTGCACGCACGGAGTGTCGGCCGGCAGTTGGTACTTCGAGGTGCACTTCCTGGAACAGCCAGCCGGCTCGCACGTCAGAATCGGCTGGTCGCAAGCGCGGGTACTGTTCTGTTCAAAGAATCGGTAATTCAATAGTCAGTATAGGTTGTCTGAAGCTCCGTGCGGCTACGCAAGTTCTCCTACTGCTGGCGCAGTCGGAAGGGAACGCGATTCCACGAGAGCATCGGAAAGCATACTGCCGCTCGGCTACGGAGCCGGAGACGTGCTCGGCTTCCTCATTCACCTGCCGCAGAGTCGGCGCTGGCGCGGCCCGACTACACAAGATTGGTATCCATCACTTTACTAGACTGTATTTTACCGTAACTCTAACAAGGACACGCACCAAATAATTAAGAATGGAGCCGAAAAATGCATAATGAATTAATAGCGTATAAGGAGTTTTTGGATTGAAAGTTTAGTGAGGGTTCTCTTTGTTGCCGGTCGAATTTGGAAAAGATTGCCAAAAATGTCTGTCCCGTGTCTTTAAAACTGAGAGAATTTTATAATTATACAAGGCGTCTTTTGGTACAAAATTCTTTTTTTCTGAAAATTGAAAAAAAATTGAAGAAAATCTAATTTTCGTTCCGAAAGTTAACTACGACACGACGGTGCCATTTGGTATCATCACCGTTTATCGCTATACTTTATTTGAGCATCATTTTTGTCGAAGAAACATGACTATCTCTTTCAGCCGCTGATAAAGTTCAAGAACCACTTTTACTATGAAGAGAAAGATGAAGTGCAAAAAGTACTGAAGTCACTGAAGCCGCTTAAAGGAAGCAGGGTGCTTTTACGCTTATTTCTTGCTTTCTTTAGTAAAAAATACAGAATAAATTAAAAATTATCCGATCGCTATTTTGACCGTCACTCAAAGGTTTCGTTCTTGGTCAGTTTTTTATCGATTTGGCTCAAATTTTCAGCAAAAAATTAACAAAAAGTGGTTATCTATTGTGCAAAAAGATTGGTGCGAAAATTGCAGCTCGGCGTGGCTTTTATCACCCAGAAACCTAGAATCAGTGTGGTCTGCGGAAATTAAAATTTTTCAGGTAATTCGAAGATTGTGACTTTGAAACTTGCAGTGCATGAATGAGCTGTGTCGCCATCGTTGGACATAACATACTGGGCGGGCAGCCCTGTAGCTCATAGGGCACTAAAATTGGGTAATTATAAAAACGTGGTTAAATGTGACTTTTCTTAATCATTGTAACTTTTCTTTGAGTTTAAATATCAGGTTCATTTATTTGTCATCGAACTGCCTTCTAAAATCCGTGTTGATTAAAAACTGATTCAGTGCTTTGATTCAAGAATGTGTATATTTATGAACTATGCGATTTTCGATTATGTTTTTTTAATTCCCCAATTTTAGTGCTCCTTTCAGCTACAGGGCTGCCCGTCCTGTATATCTTTGAACTACCTGAAAAATTTTAATTTCCGTGGAACACCCTGGTTCTTAGTTTTTTGGGTCAAAACCCGCACCAGTTGGAATTTTAACACCAAAATTTTGTTGATTTGTTTATTTTTGAAAATAGTTTTAGAAAAATCGATAAAGAAAAAACCGTTTTTGTGACGATCAAAAGCTCCGGTACATTTTTTTAAAATTTATACTGTATCTACTGGCTGTTCTGTTGTTTAGATAGAGTTATTCCGCAACGGAGTCAGTCAAGGGGTGGCTTTCTCCGATATTCTGGGAGGCACCTACTACCCGGCCATCTCTCTCTACAAGAGTGCCACTATACGCGCCAACTTTGGACCCAAGTTCCTCTGTCCGCCAAAGGCACACGCTTATCGACCGGTAAAATACTTTTGGGCGGTCACCCGTCCGCCAAAGGCACACGCTTATCGACCGGTAAAATACTTTTAAGTGGTCACCCGTTCTTCAAAACACGATGGAGACATGCCGCTGAGTGATCTGAGCCAAGTTAGGGGAAGGGTACAAAAACGCAATTTTCGGCAAAAAAAATCGTCAAAAATCGCTAATTTGAGCTCAAATACAGCTAACAAAACTGCTGTTTTGCTCGGAGAGGCATGGATGGGACAGACCCCCTGTTACATGTTTGATACAGTTAAATATGTTTTCAGATGAGCGAGCGAGCGTCAGAAGTGCTGGTGGAGCAGAGCCTATCGGATATCTTATTTTTCGTCGAAAATCACGGATCGTTAACTCTCGAGTAAAACAGCAGCTTTATCAGTTGTCTCTATGTATAAAGAATAAACTCCCTAATAATCTAAGCTTTTCTCAACGCTCTGCATCAATTTTCGCTTCTGTTTGCCGTGTTTCTTGTGGCCGGCGGCGCCGGTAGCGAAGTTATCGGCCGTCTTTCTTCGCAGTTCTTCCAAATCTTCGTCCTCTTGCGCCCACTCTAAGACCAGTCGTCGGCCGTACAAATGAGTGCTGTGACACAGTGCCTCGAACGCTTTTCTGGCCTCCTGTTTGGTCAAGAAATCGACGAACCCGAAGCCCCGATGCGTTGTAGAAGTGGAATCAGAGGCCACCTTTTTAGGCAGTCGGAGAGAGGTGATTTCACCAAACGCACTGAATAGTTCAGTTAGCTCCTTTTTCGACGCTTGGAAGGGCACGTTTCGGATCAGAATTTTCGTAGACTCTCCTTGCCTCAGGTTGCCTACTGACTTTCGTTGTCTGGAGCTCTGTTCGCCGGTTAGATCGCGATGCGAGAGCTTCAGTTCCAATGCGTGACCGTTTAGGAGAGTTCCCTTAAAGAAATATTACAAATGTTATGAAATATTATTTCCCTTATGTACAGTGGGGTGCAAAGTTTAAACGCACCTTGTCCTCTTCAAGAAAAACTGACTTTTCGCTGATTTGTTAGAGGTAATCAGTAAGTGTTATACACCGTTACATAGCTTGAGATCTTACCAAAAAGGTGGTGCAGACTGCGCTGCAATGGGGTGCGTTGTGGTTGAATTATATCCGATCTAAGTCAATCTGTCAGAAAAAGGGTTAGCAAAAGTTTAAACGCACTTTCAAAATTTTACAAAATCTGACTAAACTTCTTTCAAACAACGATTGTAAGAATACCTAAATACTAATTAATGAACAAGAGGTCAACTTTGATGCTTTGGAATAATTCAGTCGCACTGTAACGCAATTAATCGTAACAACATCTCATCATGGTGAAATTGGTCTGGTCTGTGTACAAGGTCTACAATTTGAATGGTTTTGAACCCTCTCAAACTTCTTATGGATGTGTAAAAGACTGAGACTACTAATCAGGCTAAACAAACTGTGTTTATGATAACAGAACCACGAAAACAGAACATTTTTTTGTTAGATTAAGGTTGGCAGATCATTACTGTTCCACATCTGTCAAACTGAAGTTTAGTATTCTGGTCTTCTCAGTGTTTGTAATCGACTGCAACCAACAAACATGGGTTCATTCACTCATATGGTTTTTACATGTACTATTGTTTCTCTTATGCAAACATACCAGAACATGCCATTTAGGCACCTTACTCAGTTAACAGCACTATAACCAGCATACTGAATATCCAGTAATGATCCACAATAATCCACTGACGGCAACTGTGAGGGTAGCTGACTTGTAGACATCATCCCTGCTTCCAAAAACTTGCGTTTTTAACTGAAATGCATTGTGTGATCCCATGGATATGGAATTCCATCATCTGTTCATTTTAAGATGACCTATGGCTGCTTCAGTGAAAGCTTCTGCCATTGGTGTGCACTGAATCTTGGCTCACTCAAGCTTGACTATGATACTAATGATCCTAATTTTACTGTGTTCAGCTTCTCTGGCCTCTTAGAGCCACTGTCATTTACTCATGCTATTTTTCTTAAAACCAGGCAGCTGAGTCAGATATGCACCTTATAAACCATAACAATGTGGCCATTACCTAGCAGATTCACTAGAATTATCTGGTTTGAGCCCATAATTACCAACGTTTATGACTTGTAACTTCTAAAAAGCTTGAAATTCATGCATGAAAGACTTTCTAACATACACCAGATGTTAGTAAGTTTGATCTGTCAAGGTACTACTGGCACTCTGGCGCTAGAGATCAGGTTGATACAAGGCACCATAGCAGTTTCAATCTTCTGCATGCCAACTGGACAAAGAGCACACCAGGCCTAACTGAATCATGGCAAAGCATCAAACTTGTCTTGTTATTTATTATTTACTATTTAGGTGTTCGTACAATCTTCTATTTGAAAGATCTGAGTCGGATTTTGTGAATTTTTAAAGTGGCGTTTAAACTTTTGCTAACCTTTTCTGACATCCGGCTTAGACTGGCTATAGCTTTAATATAAAGCAACGCATTGCAGTGCAGTCTGCGCCAACCTCTTCGCAACATCTCAGGCTATGCAACGGTGTATAACACTTGCCAATTACCTTCAACAAATACGTGAAAAGTTTCTTTTTTCTTGAACCTGACTGGGTGCGTTTAAACTTTTGCACCCCACTGTATACTTGATCAACCCCGAAAAGTAGAGAGCATAAATGGCATAAAAAACGCATACAAAAGCAGTTATTCGCAAAAAACCGCCACGTCGCTCATTTTTAAATTTTTAAAAAATACTTAAGTCTCTAATACAACTAAAAATAGATCTTTCACAGGCAACTTTTTAGCCATTTTCGTGCCTGAAAATGTAAAAAAAGCACCAAAAATTTGTTCTGAAAAAAAAGAGAAGAAAAATTGTTTCGGGACCGAAGTCTGTCGGGGGGGGGGGGAACAGACCCCCGTTAAGTTATTTGAGGACGGTCCCCCAGTTCACTTATTCTTAGACTTCGGCCGAACCATAAAAGCAACAGGTCATCCACCGCGGAGTCTGAGTTCAAATTATTGTGATAGGGTGTCGTACAATGCTCAAAACCGCACTCTTCGGCTAAAAAAGCGTAAAAATCTATAATTTGGGCTCAAAATAGCTAAAAAGCGCTACTTTACACATGTCTGAAATTCTATTGCTAAAATTCGCAGAAAAAATTGCTTGCCAGAAAAATCGCAGTGGGTCGAAAAATGGTCTCAGGGGGTGTTCTCTAATCAGAGACCCCCTGTTACATGTATGGTTGGCAGAGTCAGGGATATGGTATCTTGAAAGCAGTGGGATTCAGAACACTAGTCTTTGGCTAGTACAGTGCCCTACAGTATCACCTGTAGCTCTTAGCTAAGCTTAGCAGATGCTGAAACCGCACGAACGAGTCTATGGAAAAGTTGTCCAGTTCCGTGTGCTCACGCTCCTTTCTGGACACTGGAGGCGTACACCAGCGGTCCAATTTTCAAAACACTTCCAGCATCGTCCGATGTCTCAGTTGATATTTTTTACGAACAATGTAGTTCTGTCCTCAGCAGTTCTCGGTCTTCTTCTGCTGAGCAGAGCTGTTGTCTCCTTCAGTATCAACCGACTCGTCAATTTGTTCGGTTTCTAAAAGTAGCTGGTCGTTAGACGCGAACAAACACTTTGTCAAGCTTTTTGGCTAACACTTTTTATTGCTCGTCTACACTCAACATACATACGAAGGCCAAAATTATATGGGAAAATTCAAGAATATAACTCCTGAAGATCACTAAAATGTCTAGAGCACTGATTGAAAAGCACTGTTGAACGTGAACCCGTTTGGCTAACGTTTCAAAGGATTTCATCGTAGGTGTCACATTAGCTACGTGGTATTTACCCAAAATAGTTACCCTGAATTTCTGCAAACCATTTCTGATAGAAATTGGTTTGTTAACTTTTTTGAATGACTCATTGAATAGGTCTACTAAAATTTAAACTTCGAACTAGCACTTATTTCTAACTGACGTTGATCTCGAGAGTACAGCATAGTACATATAAAAATGTTCCATGAATCTATTTGGCCTTTGTCTGCGAAGCAAACTTACCGTAGGAAGTAACCAAGCATATCTGATAAAGGGAACACCTACCTTTTTGCTTCTCCTTCTTCATTTCTAGCAACTGCGGCAGCCGAGAAAACGTCCCCTGGCGTCCACTCGAGATACAACGGTACACTGCGAAATCGGGTGTAGGCCAACGCTTTGAAGGCTGTCTTAGCTTCTTGCGGCACTGTAAATTCGACCAGTGCGTTGATGCCTTCTCGAAATTATCCTTTTTCTTCGAAACCGCAAAATAGGCTGTTGATTTTTTTGAAGGGGTCGGCAGAAACGGCCTCGGTGGGGAAGATCCCAATAACCCCATTTACTGCCCAAGAAATATTGTGCAACTAATACATGTAACAGGGGGTTCGGGCCTGGCATGTTCCCGTTTCCTCCTTTCCCATTTCCTCCTTTCCTGCTTCCTCCTTTCCCATTTCCTCCGTTCCCGTTTCCTCCTTTAGGAGTCCCGTTTCCTCCCTTTTTCAGTTTTTTTCGCCTTTTTTACAAAATTTAGACTGCTTTAAGGTTTTCTATGATGCTTGAAAATAGCGCCAGGCTTCTGTTCTAACTGGCACATACGAACGACGTACAGACACAAACACATCTGCTAATCAACAAAAGTCTCGTATAATTTTGGCAGATCGGACTCATGCTAAGCGACAGAGTCTTTCCGAATATTTGCGCGGCTCCCTACAGTTGTTTTAGCGGTGTTTTTACCATATTGTTATTTTACCATTTGCTTAAGTTTCCGTTCAATAATTATGAAAATATATACATACTCGATCATACATGTACATGGTAGGTGGCTCAGGGGGAGAGCCGGTCTCTGTGCGTGACAGAAACATTGCCTAAAAATCGAGATTTCCAGGAAAAATTTGAAAAAATTTCGGGTTTGGTGCGTAGTTGCCCGTAGAGGAAGGGTGCGTAGTTGCGTGGTTGCCAAAATTGATTTCTGTGGCTAAAAATGCATCTAGCGGCTATCTAGCAGTCTCTAGCAACGTTTGGTAGATTTTTATTTTCGTTTCCATCTGTCCCCCCTGGCACCCCCATGCACATGTATGCACTCGATTAGACTTGGCAGTAACGGACCACAGCATCCCATTGCAGCGATTAAGTTCCAGGTTTGCTTCAATCTTAAAGCATCGGTAGTTTCGATAATACTCCACCCTTGCTACGCTTTTGCTTGAGAAGAAATTAATTGCTCCATAATCGCCTGGACACGTTTACGTTGGCGACAGACAGACACAACTCGACAGACAGTCTTAACGGCTAGAGGAGGGTAACCATAGGGATATACACGCACCTCACTGACAC
>JASANB010005639.1:0-20203 GCA_030248155.1 Sabatieria punctata
AAATGGCCGGGAAGGTGATAAAATGTCTTTTTAGGTCAAATTAAACCAAAATACAAAATTTTAGCCAAATCGGAGACAAAAAGTTGAGATTTGTCCGGGAAGAGTCGATACTTAGAAAAACCGGCTCTTAAAGAAGAAGAGCTAGATCACTTATATATTTTCTACGGGTTGCACTTTATTTTCATAAACAAGTTTAGGACATAGAACGTACTTTGCCAAAGCGAATAGAACAATAACAAATCCATACATACAATAAACCTACAGCTTGTGCGCTTCTGAAAGGTCGTTTTCTCAAACATCTGCATTAATTGTCCTCAGAAGCGTTTTCTTCATCACCGTTTCCAGCAGCGTGTCGCATGTAAGGGTGTGAGGCGCTGGTGACTGCCGTGTTTGATTCTTCGGAAACTTTCATAAAATTATCCACGATGATGGTGATTGGAAGTGCCAGAACCAAAACTCCGCAAGCAATTGCTCCGCTGGCCACCAATTTACCTCCTGAAATTCTAGAGTTTTCTAGATTTACAAGCATTTTTGTAAGCTCTAATGATAATAAGACATCGGTAAGATCTTTCTCACTTTTCGCTTTAAAAATGTTTAAATATTTTAGTTTCAATTATGCATCCATTGTATATTTAAAGGTATATTACTGAATTGGAATTGGTTGTTTGTATGATTGTATTGTATTATTTATGTTCAAAACTAACCAGCCATAACCAGTGAACTTTTGAAATGACGTGTAAAAAATGTTTCTAGAGCAAACTGTGATGGACATAAATTTAGTAAGCGCGTTAGCACGTCTGAGTTTTGAAGAGAAATGTAGTACTAAATTTCGAAATTTACTAAACGCAGTTGCGTGTCTGGCCTTTCAATCTTATTTCTTTTTGAGTTAACCGTCTCAAATGGACTACAGAATTTGCTTGTAAATTGTGAGGTAGAAGAGGAACGTAGCTGACCAATAGTGGTGGGTACGACGTCTCCATATCCGACAGTGGTCATGGTCACTATGCACCACCAGAAGGCGGCAGGGATGGAGGTAAATCCAGTCTCCGGCTCATCCTTCTCCAGGAAGTAGACCAGTGTGCTGAAGAACATGATGCCAGTCATCAGCACCATGCCCATCATTCCCAGCTGCTTCATGCTCTCCTTCAGAGTCTTGGCAAACGTCTGCAGCCCGGTGCTGTAGCGCCCCAGCTTAAAGATGCGAATGACGCGAAGAACGCGCAGAATTCGCACCACCAACAGTGCGCCCTTCAGATCCTGCAGCTGGGCCGTGTCGATGCCGAGCAGAGTGAGCGTCAGTTCAATGTAGAAGGGGAATATGGCCACCAGGTCTATCAGATTCATGGTCTGCAGGAAGGTGGCACGGTGATTGGATGCCACAATCATCTTGGTCAGATACTCCAAACTGAACCATGTGATGCATACGTACTCCAGGTATTCCAGCGAAGGGTGCGGCTCTGTGATTCGTATTATCTAAACAGAGGACTAATGTGGTTTGAACAACATTGAATGAAAGGTGAAAATGTCAGGCATGTGCAATGGTACAGCTGGGAGTCGAACCCAGCCGCCTTGGATTGCCAGTCCAGTGCTCTAACCACTAAGCTACATGCCGATGCCAGACCAACATCTTAAACTCAGTATTTGAGAAAGCTAGCCAGTCACGAGGAGCTAAAACTCGGGTGGGGCTTCTAACCGAGATCATGCGGTATTTTGAGATGCTCTGAAGAAAGCTACGACTGGACTAGATTCACTATCCGGCTTAGACAGATTCGCGTCTTGGCCACGGGTAGTTTACGCTATCCCGTGTGTCACGGCAGCCCCGACATCCGTGAGAGCGGTTGTTTATGGGTTTGAAACCGGTTGAAGCGACTGGAAGTAGTCGACGTAAAGCCCAACCCAGACCGCTGAAAGGCAGTGATGGCCAGTAGGTAAATGGGAACTGAACCGGCGCTGCCGTTGCACCTAATGGCAGCAAGGGGAGGGGTGTTTGTAGGCAGGGCTACCCGATTGAAGGGCTCTGAAAAGAGCGAGGGGTATCCTGAGCTGTCCGAAAGGACAGCTGAACTCAAAAACAAACAAACAAACAAGAGAATCAGCTTTGTTTCATAGAAATACCTTTGTTTCATTGTCTTTCATCTGAATGGTTTTGTTGTAGGAGACCTGGAACTCTGGAATCGAGCCAAGCACCAGTCCGATGTTGGAGACCAGCACTGCACCAATTGAGCAGAAAGTGAAGATGCGTGCTGCGAACGAACTCTCGGGCACTTCTATTAGATTCCAGACCTTTTTGCGACTGGAACCGCAGCAGAGTCCTGCGAATTCGTCCGCCTCTTCCACCGCAATCAGCTCGCCATCTGGAATGCTTTGCTTCGGCTGCGGCCAACAACAGTGGGCGAAAAATGTGTCGGTGATGTTCCAGAAGGCCAACTCAGACACGAACTCATCCAGACACACGTTTTTGGGCTTGTGACACACACCCGTTATGTAGTACCTAGACAACGAATTAACTTGTTGTTGGTTTGGTTAGCTCTGCTTCTAGCCTGCACTCCTTTCACGGTTGACGGTCAGGTTTGGTAAACCTATATGCTAGAGTAAAACATCATCCGGCCGGCACATTTGGTGTAGTGGTTTAGGCCGCAAAGCCACTGTGCGCGTGGTCGTGCGTTCATCCACTCGGCGGAGCAAGTTTCTTGCCGCAAAGAGTTGGTCCTCAGCACGAAGCCCAACCCAGGCCACCCTAAGTTTGTGACAGCGAGTAGGTAAATGGGAACCGACTGGAGCTGCCCGAGCATCTAAACCTACAATAGCAACCACACGTGTTGGGACATTCGGGAATGGGGACAGCTACCACTTAGACCCGCCCAGACTGACACCGAGCATGTGTTTAGACTACGTAGTAGTGATAGTGAAGGAAGGGCAGGACTTGAGTGTGCGTCGCGTCTTGGCCACGGGTAGTTTACGCTATCCCATGTGTTACGGCGGCCCCGGCATCCGTGAGAGCGGTTGTTTGTGGATTCGAAACCGGTCGAAGCGACTGGAATTAGTTGACGTAAAGCCCTAAGCAGACCGCCGAAAGCCGGTGATGGCCAGTAGGTAAATGGGAACCGAACCGGCGCTGCCGTTGCACCTAATGGCAGCAATGGGGAGGGTTGTTTGTAGGCAGGGCTACCCCATTGAAGGGCTCTGAAAAGAGCGAGGGGTGTTCTGAGCTGTCCGAAAGGACAGTGGAACTCAAAAACAAACAAACAAGCGTGATGGACCCACAGTGTGGCCCCACCCGGACAATCCATCCATCCAATCCAAAACATCACCCAGCATATCTTCAACTGTACAGTAGCTCCCATGCGTTGTGACACACAGAACTGTACCACTAACTTTGTCTGCTCTTACCTGTAAATGGGGTCGAAAAGCTGTGCTGACCTCTCAAAGAACCACTCCTGAGTCTCCTCGACATAGCCATCGGCCGAGTCCAACCTGTTGGTATGGTCCATCATAACAAATTTGAAGAGGAAGCTGCTGCTGCACCGCTTGAGCAAAGTGCTCACCCTCACTCTGTAGGGCGCACCTCCTATGTTCAGTTTGAGGAACTTTCCCTCCGGTACACTGACCTTCTGAGGTGGCTCAGCGCGTTTTGGACTGGGACTGCCGCTGCCCACCGAGAACTTGTCGGAGAATGTCTCCTGTTTTGCCAGGGGCGAGACTCCATGCAGGGGGAAGGCGTTGACGCTGACCAATTCCAGGGATGAGGTATCTTCAACTGACGACTGCTCCCCTGCAGTCATTTTAAAGACAGAATTCTGGCTTCTGGGCGTGACCATGGGAGGACTGGAGGAGTCAACGCTGGTCGAAGCAGCGGTAACAATTGGCAATTTGGGCGTAGAGCTGGGGTTTTTGGAGCCCTTGTTTAATCTGAAATGTTTCACATGAAGCGGCATCCTGAGCTGACTGATGCTCGGTCGGCAAGCAAACATGGGCCGCCCTCCCTAATCGTCTATTCATTGGCTGCTTTTGGTACTGCAGCCGTTTTTGCACACAACATTAATCAATTACTTCGGCTAGAGACAACTCACCGTGCTGCACCCAGCATCGCGACCGCTGAGGTAGACTGGAAATCGGAGCTTGACCGAGCGGTCTGGGGCTTTTAGAAACTGCCAAATAGAATGACGGCCTAGCGCAAAGGTTTGAGGTGGGCAGGAGGGGCTTAGAGAGCGTCCAGCTAAGTCAGGTAGCTTCTTGGTATTAATACTTGAGGAGCGGCTGACTCTATTAATTGGCAACACACTGGCCCGGGATGGGCCTACGCTGTGTGATTGATTGATTGGTGCATTGATACGTCAGTTCATTTGGGCCCCGCCCTAGCTCGCTTCACTGCTTTGCTGCTGTTTAGCAGCAGTAACTCGATTTTGTTCCTCCTATTGCACAGACCTGCCAGGGCGCGACTCCAACGGCACTGAGTGACGCGAATTGAGCAAGGATTTGCACTCGGTCGCCACTTTGAACGACAAATCGCTCTCCTCTGCACTTGAATCGCTGTCGAATGCACTGCAGTCCACGTAGCCAGACATCACCAAACGATTGTTGGGAGACTGGACAAAAATGTGCGTATAGAATCCTTATTCAGATAATTTCCCACGATTAACAGTTTTTACACGATACGTAGATGCACAAGACCTGTCCACAGTTGTCACATCAGAGTTGGTAGAGCAAAAACGATTGAAAGGCTATGTAGTCGTTTACGAAACAATTAACAAACGAACAGCCTAAATTAACAGAACGCAAAGCTACATCAGCATCGCAGCCAGAAGTTTGAAAAGAGGGCTGTAAAATATTGAAGAGAAAATTCTTATAAATTGCCTTCAAAAACGCGCTACCTAGTTGACAGGTTTAGTACGTAATCTCTTGTTTTTTACCGATTTTTTCTCTGTGCATTTACCGAAAATGGGGGTGTGCCCTGCCCCCTGGGTACGCTACTGCGCTAGCTATGACTGGAATAAGAGAAAAGACATACAGCTGGAAGGTAAGCTAGGTAGGTAAGAACGACAGCAAAAGCGGGCTCCCCCGCGCAAACGGCTAAATTAGAGAGTCTAGCTGTTAATCAGCCGTGGCCTCTGGCAGCGGCCTTCGTCGTTATTTAGTATTGACAACGATCTAACAAGATATGACTACTGTAATTTTAATAGTGAAATTTTATTTTAATTTAATATTAATATAATAGAACTAGCCGATTTTAATTTTAATTTAATATTAATATAATAGTTCCCTGTTAATTTTAATTTAGATTTAATATTAATACTATTAAATAACAATTTTAATAGTATTTTAATAGCATTTTAATAGTATATTCTAAAATGCAGTCGATAAGTTTTGGTCACACTTCAGCGAACGGCAAAACAACACCTTTTGCTTGAAGTTGTTAGTGTTAGTTGAAAATTTAATCAGAGATGCAACTTTTAGCATTTTTCTGTGGAAATTTATAACCATTTTTAGATTACTTTGTCTGAACCTGGTTTTTAGTTGCATTCGAACACAAGCAGCTATAGAAAAAACGATTGCGTAGTTTTTGCATTAGTAGAAATTTTTGATTGGAAAGACTGTTACATACGTAGGTTATTGACTAGATTCAGGTCCTTTTGTCATTCATGCCTATTAGTGAGAAATGTTCCACTATTTCCAAATGAAAACACAGTCGAGATTCAGAGGGCAGTCAGAAATCTTCAATTTTCATGATTTTCTGAGGTAAAATTATGTAATCCTTGATTGTCAAACATGGTCAAACTATTAAAATGCTATTAAAATACTATTAAAAATAAATTTTAATATTCAGCCCCTTCGTGTATTTTTAATTTAATTTAATATAATAGTAGAGCCTCTATTTTAATATTAATACAGATTTAATACTATTAAAATGGCACTATTAATAATAGTTTCATTTTAATATTAATATATTTAAATAACAGTAGATATGACTATTATGCGAGTTTTTGGCAAAATCCTATACTCTTCTGTTAGGTCGGCAAATATTAGATCGAAAATTAACAGCCATCGTTTCATAAAAATTTCAATGACTTCGCTTGCAACCACCTACGCTACGCTAAAATTGTAGGTAGTAATAGAAGTGGAAAGTCGCTAGTGCCTCGTAAATGCACAGAAATTGAATCGGAAATTAACTATAATTCAAAACAACGTGCGATGCATGTACATGTAGGCAAATTTGAGGAAAAAATTGAAATGGCTACTAGAGTCAACAGAGACAGAAGTGCGTTTGAAATAATTGAAAAGTAGTGATTACGTCTTAACTGCGTAGGTACAAGTACAATCTCACCTGACTGCTTCCTTAACGATCAAGCAGTAGTAAAGTCCAAGTAGTAGTTAGACGTTGTCGGAACGGAAAATTTATTTAAGTAAAGTGTACAACTGTGGAATGAAGAAAGCACTTAGTTTTAGAGGCTATAAGCAGCTGTTTGGAGCAACTTTATTTCACGAAGCAAAGCTAACTGACACGCAGAAAGTTTCTCAACAGGTTTTTTGTTAATCGCTTCAACAGCAGAGCGTTCTGAATTCGGCGTAACTTCTTCTTCCACAGACTATAGGCGTTCCCCGCCACTCGTCCGGCGTTCCTTACAACCTCTCTGCTGTTTGGTGGTAGGATAAGCCATTTGGCAGCGCTAAAATATATTGTCAGACTAAATTTGATACAGTTAAAAGTTTAGGTCTGAACCGATTTTAGAGAATTAGTCGGTTTACGTCTACGATCAAAGTTTTTGTTCAGAAACATACGTATATACAATGTAGCATAATCTTAAACTGCTATTCTGTAGCTTTAAGGAGCGAGGTACGTGTTGAACACAGTAGTGATTTTTCAACGTTTTGTATATCAGGTACTACTAGTGATGCAACCGGGAGCGGAATACCGGGATTGGGGAAAACCGGGATTACCGGGAAATGAGAATACCGGGAAAAACCGAGAAATACCGGGATTACCGGGAATACCGAGAAATCGATCAAAACCATACATGTAACAGGTCATCCGCCGATGGGGGAGGGGGGTTGGGGGGGGTCTGGCGCTGGCCGGGGGGCTGGGCCATAATTTTGGGGGAGGGGGGTGGGCACTAAAAAACGCTCAAAAATCGAGAAAAATCGCAATTTTTTGGCTAAAAATTGCCAAAAATCGCTAATTTGGGCTGAAATACAGCTAAAAAGTGCTGTTTTGCAGGCGATTTTGCCAATTTTTGTGTATGGAAGTGTAAAAAATTGCAAAAATTTGCTCGAAAATTTACTTGCCAGAAAAATCGGAGGGGGGGTCGGTGAAATCGTCTCTGGGGGGTCCCCATCTGGGGGGTCAGGCCTAAGTCGGGTGGGGGGGCGCCCCCCCCGACCCCCCCGTTACATGTATGATCAAAACGCATGCAGCATGATAAAACATAAATGTTTTCAACATCTGGCTTAGCTATTGATACCATTTCTAGTCGGTCTTATCAAGAATTTTCTCTCATAACGGGCTAAACTACAGTAAACTCATAAACTGTGAGATCAGATTTATGTTGAATGATTTAGTGAGTTGGTTTGGCAGGCACCAGGCAGCTCGATGTCAATTGGAGCAAAAGAGTTTTGTACGAATAGCCAATCAATGAATGGTTTTGCTCAATTGAACGCCTCTATAAAGTTGGAAGCTTAGAACATAAAGTTTACGGCCTAAATCATTAATAAAATATTTGGAACAAAAGGAGAAGCTGTGAAACATAGCTGTTCGCTTAAATTCAGCAAGTAGCAGTCATTTGAAAACTTATTCTTTAAGTTTTGCGTGCCCTGGTACTGGTAAAAAACGTTGGTTATACAGCAGATGTCACTGAAATACATAGTATCTGCAAAAAACTGTCAATACTGCTGTAAAATATATTTTGCGGTATTCCCGGTATTTCCCGGGATTAGAGAATGTTAACCGGGAGTGAAAATACCGGGATCCTGGTTGCATCACTAGGTACTGTACTAAAACTACCGTAATCATTCGCCTACCTGTACTGTAACACCAACGCGCAGAAGAACAGCAGCGTACGCATTTTGCTGGCAAAGCGACCAAAATCTATAATAGTACCACAATCGTTAGAAACCGTTCCATTTACCTAGAAGAGTGGTGGTTTCAAAAGAATTTAACACCACAAAGCATTCAAATGTATCTAGCTGTGTGCCAGAATAATTGGCTTCTTTCAGAAATTTTCCTAAACGTTCTCAGTTAACAGTCTACAATTTTAATAAATACGCCACCGTCTTGTCCACGCATTCACATTGCCTTTTGAGTCCTTTTGAGTCCTTTCACACATGCCTACAAGACGATATTACCTGAAAGCTCGATTGAGACGATATAGGACTTGTAGTTGAGGAGACAATATGTCGAACTAATGAATACTGTAGATGTCAAATTGACTGTAATCTCGACAAAAAGCTTTAAAAACGTAAAGCCAAACAATGGGCCCCGACTGCTTTCTAAATACACTACTTAGTCAGGGCAGTTTCTTAGTCAAATCTTAACCCTTAGAATCACACTTTCTCCTTAAAGGCAGACACTCAGGTTCTAGAGAGAATTGCTTGATAAGGATATGCTCTAATACGATCTTAGCAAACAAAATTACTGTCGGTGCTATAGCAGGTACATAAATTGATGATGTGGGTGCCACTGCACGTGCAAGCAAGCTAGTAATTGTTTACTGCTTTAGAGTGCGAACAATACCTGAAAAACCCGATACCCTATATTCAATCCCAATACCTGAGACCCCAAATACCGAATACCCAATACTTGCGTAGCTGAGCCAAAAATTGCATTTCAGTGAAAAGGTACATTCCAGTGGTGTACACAGGATTTCTTTCACAGGGATTAAAATTTCGAAGAGGCCTGGTAGGGCCATTGTCCAACTAGGGCGAGAAATTTTGAAAAATTAGCCTTTAAGAAAGCATTTAGAAGCCGTTCTGGAGGGTAAAATAAGCAGAAATTAACAATTTTAGTCCGTACATGATCAACTGTATTACTAGTGTACTACTTAGAAAAGCGGACAGTAAAAGAACTTCTTAACCTTTAGTTTATTAACGCTGAAACGGCTTTCTATACCTAATCATCGGTCAATCTTTTCAATTTTTTCAGGTCAGTTCTTCAGTTCAACTGCGATTTTTTCGATTTTTATAGGTCTAATTAGTATTGGGTAGGCATAAAATCCCCAATATCCAATACCCAATACCTGGAAAACACCCCAATACACCCAATACCCAATACCAGTTCGCACTCTAACTGCCTTTACTTGAGGCAATCATTTAAGTAAGTACTGAAGTAGGATCAGTCCTAATGCGCCTGTATACGATTCCCCCATAACAGAAGCTCTCTCAAAAGGACCTATCTAAATTTTTAAGCCAGTAATCTCACAACAACGACATAAACAGTGATTGTGACAGTTTTATCCGAATAAAGCAGGCTAGCTAACGGACTCGCAGGAAGTTCTTCAGTAGCAGCTGGCTAAGTCGTTTCAACTGGAGCGCATTCTGAACTCGGTAAAGCTTCCTGTGCCACAATGTATAGGCTCGTTCAGCCAGTGACCGGGAATTCTGCAAAATATCACTGCTGCTCGGTGCTTCAATGAGCCATTTGGCCTTGCTCGTAGTGCTGAAATAGCGTCCTCACTCAGACACATACAATATCGGTCTGTGCACTTAAGAAAGGGTTCCGTTTGGGTAGGGTGTATGTATAGCCCTCCATATAACTACCTAAACTTCTGCGGAAACAATTACCTAAGCTGTAGCGCCATCACACAGATGAACAGAGTGTGCATTTTTTCTGGACACAAAATTAAGTTGATAGCATAGGAACCTGAAACACCACCATCATACAGTTAAGCAAATGACAACATATATGGTACCAGTACAATGTAGTAGTACACAAGTGTACTTCAAAGGTACGTTGGTACCATATATGGTAACACTTCCTTCTATGGTACTGGTACCATATGTGGTACCTTTTCGATCGAGGCCTCAATGGTACGAAATCTGACCGGAGTGGTAGAGGTACCAGTGCCAAAGTAAGTCCTAGATACCGGTACCATATATGGTGGCAGTACCATAAACGGCGTTAAATGCCCAGCTGTCATACGAAAAAGCTGCGTACATACAATATCAAAATGATTTCTTTCAGATCGTTTTTAGAGTGCGATTGCGAAGAACACCACGAAGCGTAAAGCCTAAGCAACACCAATACCTGACCACCCAATATATCCAATACCCAAATACCTGCTCAGCTCAGCTAAACAAAAAATCTAATTTAAAAAATGAAGATTATTACTTGCTGCGTTTCAACTTTCAAGAACTTCAGCTAGACAACTATATTGGTAGGCTGGGCTCTATCGGGTATGAAGTCTGGACAAAATTGGATGAGTAAAGTACGCAAGCTATAGCTGATGAGCTCTGTGATGATTACGACTGCAAACTACGTCAAGGATATTTTTGTGCAGGTATATCAGCACCAACGAAAGGGTACCATATGGCACCACCACGCAGTCCTCCAAACCATATACAATATGTATACAATATATAGCCTAGGTACCGGCACCATAAACGGTAGAGCCCAGTACAAATAAGCCTTTATCCTTTATCGCGTGCCAGTGTGAACCGGGCTTAAATGGCTTTATGTCGTAATGATGCTGGGTAACAAATTACACAAATGCGTCTGCAACGCAATAACGTACGTAAGACGTCGACCTTTGAGCAACAGCTATAACTCTCATAATACATAATAATTAAAGTAAATTTGATTTTCCTCGATTAGCCTTTAGTTAAGGAGGAGGAAATAACAGCTATAGCGTGCACAAATATACATCGTACGTAATGTGTAGTCCTCTGTATGGTGTACGTACATACAGGCTTTACTACAGACACAAATCTTAGAACAGACCGCCCTGTAGCAAGGGCTAAAACCAGACTCTCTCAACACCTGTGGCGTCCGCCGCCGGCTGCATTCATATAAACATGCCAAACCGATGAGTGATGTGTAACCAAACCCTAGTCCTTTGGCGGCGGACGTTGGGGCGACACAACATTACCCCCCTCCTCTAAAAGCGTTAAGGTTCGGGTGAGTAGCGGTCGGGCGGACGACCTTTGTTGACGCGCTGAGAGCGTCGGAGAGGTGGTGCAGGGGCAGGTTCAAGCATGTTCGGTTCCCCCAGCTCAACCGTAAGCCATTGCTGGTCGGGGTCATGATAGCGCTTCATTTTGCGCGCATTCCATTTCTGCCCATCGGAAAGCATGTACGTCCATTTGCCAAGGACTTGTACAACCCGAAGCGGCGCAGAGAATGGCGAGCGGCCTTTGCGTGCATGCGGCAAGCGTACTTGAACCATATCTCCCTTGCGAAACGGGCCACGATTGCGTGGCAGCAATTGCGGGCGTGGCGTAGCCGTGCTTTCTGCGGCAGCCGTAGGTGATACCACAGCGTCTTGACGCAACACAGGCTCATAATTGAGGCGCAATTTGCGACCAAAGAACTTTTCGGCAGGGCTAGCAGTATTGGGCATTGGCGCGGTAGAACGGAAGTTGGCTAGCACGCGTTCTATGCCAATCTCCCAAGGAGTTTGCGCGGCAGCAAAAGCTTGCACTGCGTGCTTGAGAGTGCGATTAAACACCTCAACAACAGCGTTTTCCTGCGGATTGTACACAGCAGTCGGCATGTGCTTGATATCTCGCGCGTGCAAAAAGTCAGCGAACTCCTGGCTGCGAAACTGCGGGCCATTATCACTGATAAGCTGCTCGGGGTTGCCGTAGCGCGCGAATAAGTCGGACAACCAGCGCGTGATGCGGCCGGAAGTGATATCGTTGGTCAACAGAACCTCGGGAAAGCGCGAGTAGTGGTCAACCACAACAACAATGTAGCGCTTGCTGACCGGTGCAACATCAAACGGTCCAGTTATGTCAATGCCTATGCGGGACCAAGCACTAGCGGGCGGCGCAACTACTGTAACAGGCACGTTCGCCTTGGCGGCCGATTTCTCACTAGCTTGGCAGGCAGCGCAGTGGCGCACAGCATGCTCTATGTCGCGGTCCATACCAGACCACCAGAAACTCTCGCGCAGTTTCCGTTTCATACGCACCGTACCGGGGTGACCTTGGTGAGCAAGCTGAAGCAGGCACTTGCGCAATGCAACAGGCACGAGAATGCGATCGTTTTCGCGCATGACATAACCTGTTTCTAATGACAGAGTGTCGCGAATACTGTAATAGGGCCGCAATTCAGGCTTCAGTGCACTTTTGGCTGGCCAGCGCGTGCGCACGTACTGGGAAACCAATTGCAGCAGCGGGTCGGCAGCAGTAGCTTGCGTAATGTCAGAAAGCGGCAAGCCTTGCTCCGTAACGCGTTTGAGCATTATAGCGTCATGCGAGTCAGGCACGGCGAGTTCCTGTGCTTTTAGCGACAGGCGCGACAGTGCATCGGCGACTTGATTCTCGCTGCCCTTGCGATACTCCATTTGGTAGTCGAACATGGCCAGTCGGTCGGCCCAGCGAACAAACTTGCTAGACTTGCGCTGGTCAGCTTGCGGACTAGCTAACAGCGTTTGCAAGGCGGCGTGGTCTGTCCGCAGCGTGAACGTGCGGCCCAGTAAGTACTTCTCAAAATACTCACAGCCCCAAACCGCAGCTAAAGCTTCGCGTTCACTAGTGGAGTAATTGCGCTCGCGCGGCTGTAAGGTATGTGATGCAAATGCGATTGGCACTTCGCGTCCGTTTTGCATCTGGCTGAGAACTGCTCCGAGTCCCACATCAGAACTGTCCACTGTCAGGAACGTCTCACTGTTGGGGTCAAACGTGTAAATCTGGAGCTTGGCGGCAACCATTCGCTTCAATGTGCTGAAAGAAAGTTGACACTGTTTATCCCACACAAAGCGAGTGCCTTTGCGAGTCAGCGCACGCAGCGGTTCCACATAAGAAGCAAGATCAGGCAAGAAATCTGAATAGTAATTGATCATGCCCAAAAACGACAGCAGTTGCTTTTTAGTGCGCGGGCGCGGTGCATTCTGAATTGGCGCCAAGTTCTTAGCGTCCGGCCGGATACCATCATCGGCTGTAATCACGTGACCTAAGAACGGAATTTCGCGCACAGCAAACATGCACTTTGCCAAATTCAAGCGGATATCTTTGGCGGCAAGCTTCTGCAAAACTGCGTGCAAATTGCAATCATGCTCTGCCTGTGTAGCGCCGTACACAATTATGTCATCAATGTAGGCCTGCACGCCTTTGCACTCTGCGAGCGTTTGTGCAACTAGGCGCTGGCACACCGCAGCTGAGTCCTTGAGACCCATCGGAAGCCTTTTGTAGCGGCGCAGCCCTTGATGCGTTAGCGTGGCAGTTAAGTCGCGGCTGGGTTCGTCCAGCTGGATGTGGAAAAACGCCTTAGCTATGTCTAGCTTGCTGAAAAGCTTGGCGCCTTGCAATTAGGGATGGGCAACGTAAATTAAAATCGGTAATTTACGTACACGTTATTTCTGTTTTACCAGATTTTAATTTCCGTAATCGTAACGTGTTACGGAAATTAAAACGGCCAATTTCTTGCTGTAACGCGTTACGTAAATTAATTTCCGTAACGTCGTAACGAATAAGATTCCAGCCAAACGAAAATTAATTTTCGTTTTTCTTCAAAAATTGCTGGTAGGTAGTAGCAATCGAATATCGCGGAAAAAATTATAAAATGAACTGTATGCAATGCAAATTTTAATTCTGTGTTTGTTCGATTGGAATTGCATTCGTATTTTTTAAATCTAACTTCACACCAAAAGGAAGGAATGAAATGTGGGTATGTTTTTTGGCTGAATTACTGTAGCTGCTGAGGGTTTTATAACTGCGCAGCAACTAGCCAACTACGTACGTACTACAGACTGTAGTCTACCTACCGCACACCGCACTGATGGTTAAACGTATGACAGTACTTACATATAAGATTAGTAGTGAAGAAAACTATGAAGTTTGTGGACTTTAACCTGAACCTTAACCTATTTTATTTCAGCCGAAGTTGAACCTGTTCCGTTTTATTGGACTTTCTCAATAGGTTCAAATTTCAACTGCAATTTTTAGGCAAACTACGTATGTAAAATTTTCGGTTGGATTGCACAAAATTTTAAAGATTTCATGTTTTTATACCATTTTCAAACTGAAACTGTCAGAAAACGAAAGTACACTGCCCTGTAAAGTCTGATGTATGTTTTTCTGCCAGTAGAAAGGCTTATAGCTCAGAAAAGCTGCCAGCAGCGCAAAACATCTACAGTTTTTGGAGATATCGGGGGACTTGAACCTGAACCTATTGTCCAGGTTTTTTAGAAGATGGACTTGAACCTGAAATTTCGATGTTGGCTTTGACTTGAACCTGAACCTATTTTTCAACCCTGAACTATCCAACAGTAGTACAACACCTACACATGAATTATTATAGTTGCCTGGCCTTTCTGCCTATTTTCTTATAGGGAGATAACAAATTGACAAATTCAAGCCTTCAAAAACGTATCTACAAGGTATTTCGACCGTGAAATTGACCGAAATTAATCGGTTTAGCAGTTCAAATAGTGGGATTGGGCTTCTGTGCGACAAGGGCGAAAAATTTTCGAAAAATTGACCTTACAAGTCGCATTTAAGTTTCAGTAGTCACCAAGAATATGCCTATAATACAACAAAACAATGCGGTGGGCTCAGGATTCAACAGAAAAATCTGTTTTACGCTAGGAACGTAAATTAATTCACGTACGGAAATTAATTTACGTATTGTTAAATTTTAATTTTCGTATTCGTTTAATTTCCGTATCCGGATTTTTTTAATTACGGTAATTGTTAAGCGTAACGTAAATTAAAAATCGGCGCTTAATTTACGTTACGCGTTACGAAAATTAATTTACGTGCCCATCCCTACTTGCAATTCCAGGAACAGCTCCTTCACGTTAGGCATTGGGTAGCGGTCAGGCACAACGTATTGGTTGAGAGGTGAGAGATCAGACGTGATCCGATATGAGCCATCCGGTTTGGGCAGCGTGACCATCTGCAACTGCCACTGAGCTTTGTCTACCGGCTCCCAGATGTCATTGTCATCCATCTCCTTGACCGCTATTGCCACTTGTTCACGTCGAGCGAACGGCACTGGACGCAGCTTCTTGGCAACCGGAACTGCGTTATCAGAAAGCTGAATGTGGTGCTGAAAGTCTGGAAAGCAACCAATTTTGTTGGACAACAAACTGGGAAAGTGCTCGGCGATGTATGCGGCATAATCGCGTGACGCTGCGTCTGCTGTGGCTTTGACCGAGCGCACAGCACTGTCAACTTTCAGCAGTTTCAAGGGCTTAATGAGATTCTTGCCCACTACTGGCACGCATGAGTCACTGACTACGTAAATGCGGGCATGTTGCATGCGACCGTTGATGCTAACGTTAGCCCCGAATGAGCCGCGCACACCTGCGATAGGACTATCGTCAAAATTGCGCAACGGGCAATTGTGGCGGCTAAGCGGCATGTCAGCGAAATGCGCATTGTACTGCGAGCTAGTGACCGTAGTGGCGTCCGAGCCAGAATCAATCTCGCAGTCAATCGGCACAAAACCTTTGCGACTGAGCACAAACATGCGGCAGTGAAACTCTGAGTCTGGCGCGTGCGGCGTACTAGCCAACTTGCTGAGCCGCAGCGCTTTTTGACGACCCGCGCCGGCTTGTCGTTTACTAAAACAGCAGCGCTCAAAGTGACCGATATTGTGACAAAATCGGCACTCAACGTTTAGCGCCGGGCATTGCGGCGATTTATGCGCGTGCGTTAACTGACCACAACCAGCACAGGGCTTTGGGTCAGCTGTGGATTTGGCCGAAGTTTTGGCTCGAAAGCGTCCCTTACCACCAGGATGTGCGCCCGAGCTACCCCCTTTGTTGAAAGATTGAGATTTGGTTGAACTAGAACCCAACGCCCCAACCTTAGGCCCTAAAACAGAACGAGAAACAGACATATTTTGCAAATCAGAGGTAGCAGACTCGACCGATTGAATAATAGTCACAAAATCATTCAAATTCAAGTCGTTTTGGCGCAACAACTCACGCTTGGCATCGGGATTGAAGCAACCAATGGCCAGCTGTGTAGCCAAATGTTCGTTCTCGGCCGCTCCGAAACGACAGTCCACTGCAAGCGATCGAAGTTCAGTCAGATAGTCCGAGATGGACTCTGAGGAAGCCTGCATGCGAGTGGCAAAATCGTAGCGAGCACGCACGATGCTGGTCGGCTTGTCGAAAAAAGTCTGAACGGCTGTGGAGAAGTTGGCGTTGGTCGTCTCAGTAATGTCCTGAACGATCGGCTGTGTGCTGAACTGACGACCACCCTCAGTGCCCAGCTGCTGGTAGAGCAACCGGTTTTTCCGAGTGTCCGTAAGCTGCTGCCCTTCTGGCAGGGAATCGGACAGGAGAGCCAGCCAGTTATCAAACCGGCTGTACCAGCCTCGGAAGTTCGGCATTTCACTGGCATCCATCCAGAATGGAGGCGGGGCCGGAAGGGAGGGTGACGGGTGAGCCATGATTCTCCTGAGTTCGAATTAGGTACTGCGTCGCCAATTAATGTGTTGACCTCTGTATAGTGTACGTAGGGTGTGCGTACATACAGGCTTTACTAGAGACACAAAACTTTGAACAGACCGCCCTGTAGCAAGGGCTAAAACCAGACTCTCTCAACACCTGTGGCGTCCGCCGCCGGCTGCATTCATATAAACATGCCAAACCGATGAGTGATGTGTAACCAAACCCTAGTCCTTTGGCGGCGGACGTTGGGGCGACACAACAGTACGAACAAAGACAGACAACGGTTCCACCCACCCGACCTGATAGGGCGCATTTCTAAGAAAGTTGCAACAGACAATTATGAGAATTATTAACGGATAATGCTAACTAGCTACTTTTCGTGTGCCAACAATACCATACGAGGTCACTAGAAAAGGGAAAAAAATAGAGTTTTTATTTTGGATAAGAGGCATAGCCAATTACTAATGTGCTGCTTGGAAAACCGACCACTATGAAAAATAATCGCATAAACACCGCTACTTTTTACCTGATCGGGGCGAAAAAAGGAAACCGTACTGTAATTATGAATCTAAGTTTGTGGATTTAAGACCCAAATCGGTTACTTGTTATTCGACGTCAAATACCCAAAAAAAACGAATACCAGTTGGCATACATGTACTAGGGGGGGGGGGTTACCCCCCTGCTAGAAAGGCCAACCCCCCCTGCAGCGTGCATATCGACCACACACCACAATCGAATTGTTTTACCAAAGATCATAAGCCAAAAAAGTAACAGAACAGTTTTAAAGATAGATATAGTATAATCGACAAGCCAATTAATTATCACTTCACTTGGTGGCGAGTTTGTGACCGCACTTTTCTAGCTCGGCTCTGAAATAGAAATGGACGAATTTAGTTTACAGTCTTGTCAAAAGTCTAACGTCGAGTCTGCATTTTCTATTGAAAAAATAAATCACAAAAGTATACACTGCACAGGTCTGGGCGTAGGAGGCGTCTGGCGCCGGCCGAGGGTGACAGTCTGAGCCCAAATTCTAGTGAGGAGGGTTAGACACTAAAAAAGGTCTAGAAAATCGCAATTTTTCGGCAGAAAATAGACAAAAATTGTTTAATTCGGGCTCAAAGGCAGCTAGAAAGTGCTGTTTTACAGGCGATTTAGCAGTTTTAGTGTCTAAAACAGGGATGGGACCGGTATACGGTATTATACGGTATTTTTGGCTATACGGTATTATACGGTATACGGTATTTTTTATACCGTATAATACCGCATAATACCCTATAGTTGCTAAAACTGAATCAGCCAGATTTTTGCAATAAATTCATGTCAATTTCGCGCTTTTAAAGGTGCCAGTACTGTTTTTGGGTTTTGTAAACAATGTTATCCATACATGTAACAGGGGGGTCTGAGGGTATCTGCCCCCCACCCGACTTAGGCCAGACCCCCCGGATGGACACCCCCTCCCCCCGAGGCGATTTTGCCGAGCAAGTAAATTTTTGAGCAAATTTCAGACACAAAAATTGCCAAAATCGCCTGCAAAACAGCACTTTTTAGCTGTATTTCAGCCCAAATTAGCGATTTTTAGCCCAAAAATTGCGATTTTTTCGATTTTTGAGCGTTTTTAGTGCCCTACCCCCCTCCCAAAATTTTGGCTCGGACCCCCCCAACCCCCTCCCCCCTTCGGCGGATGACCTGTTACATGTATGAAATGTTATCGGTTAGAAAAACACAAAAATCTACCTTTATGGCAGTTTTTTTGGCTTCCCAGAAATAGAAAATGTGATATTACATGTTGAGAAACCTGCAATTTTGCTTTTGAATAAAATCAACGCATCTTTGGCTAGCATTTCACTAATTTGAAGTGAAGCAAATCTATCCAACCAAAATAAAATTAATATTTACAATATAGGCATAATTCAAAATAAATTCAATACCTATATTGTCGGCTCAGCTTCAAATCTTTAAATAAACAGAGAGTACTATGTACTTACAAAACAGATCACAATAAAAAATAGCCGTGTTTTTCACAGGAAAGGCCGACCACAAAAAATAATTTATGTTTTTGACCAAAACTTGGCGTTATACTAGCGTAACGGGGTGTTTTTAAACGTTTGCAGCATACTATACGGTACACGGTATCGAAAATACTACACGGTATTTTTATACCGGTCCCATCCCTAGTCTAAAATAGAAAAAATTGTAAAAATTTGCTGAAAAAATTGCTTGCCTGCCAGAAAAACCGGCTGAGGAAAGAGGAGTAGACCTTAGCCGGCGGGGGGGGACAAAGGCCAGTCATGTGCAGGGGCGAAATGAAAGGATAAAGACAGGTGAGGGTGAGTCCACCTGAGCTGTTTGCTGAAGTCATCCTCGACTGAGTCATCGTCCCAATTGTCCTCCCAGACGTTTACATCGTCGTCGTCTTCTTCGTCTCCCTTGCCGGCCCAATCTGAAGTTCGGTTAGCAGAGTAAACTGACTATTCTTTTAGAAAGTCTGTGTGGTTTGGAGGTGCCGAGCCGTTTAAACGATAACATGATATCACGGCATTTTACTAAGCTCCGAAACGCCCGGAAATGCGCCTTTATCACATATTATTTAATTGTCACTGCACGAGAAAGTGGGCCAAAATGGCCATTTTGCGGGCCATGAGGAAGCAAAGAATTGAATGAGATTGTTGAAAATTTACATGTAGATGTAGTTTTGATAGAAAAGAACGAATTTGAAGTCCGTTTTGCCCTAGCTCTCTTTCTTCGTCTGATATAGAACCCTGTACCTTCCAGAGTATGACAAAACTCAATGTTGCTAAACTTAAAATTTAGATACTGAAACATATGTAAAAATGCACGCTGAATCTCGTGGTGACATCCATTTTTTTGTTTAAAATCGAAAATTCCATTTTTTTGGACTCTGAAGTTTTTAAAGCGAAAAAAACTCAATTTTTTGTCATAGGAAAAGTCGTTTGAATGGCTTAAAAGATGCGCCATTTTGTCCTCTTTTGAATGGTAGAAAGATATCTAGAGGTTGGATGGGGTAGACGGGCCACTTTGGCCATCTGAATGCTTAAAAATCGATCATCTATTTTACTTTTTCTCAAAATAACTGCCTTAGGATTAGTTTGTTCAGGTTATATGCATAACACTAATTGCAGAATGACGTTTTCATGCCTCAGATAGTTTGAACAGACCATTTGCTACTGTTTTCACATCTGCATATAGGTGTCTCCTTCTGAGGTGCGCCATTTTGAGCATGACTTATGTGTGATACAGCAAGTGCCGACTCTTCTGTAAATTTCATGCAGAACGCAAAAATTCAATGATTATTTTACATTTCTTTTATATTTTATTTTGTTGCGTTCCTGAATTTTTAAAAAAACGACCAACTGGCACAAAGATTGCATCTCAAAAAATTGGCGGAGGCTGGCTTTCCTGGTGCGGGCAAGCCCTCAGATTTCTTTTTTTCCCAATTTCTTCTGAAAATGGCCCGATGTTCTGTGGTGTGGTTTATTCTGCATGGTTGATATGTTCAACATTTTGATCTTATCAGGCTGTTGTTTTAGAGATGAGATGCGGCTCTTTGATGCTTATGCATTTCATTTTGCTAGGTAGAAAATGACAAAAATGAAAGCATTCTAGGGCTTCTACAACAACACTATGTACAT